>WNGS01044597.1:0-12757 GCA_020271785.1 Procambarus virginalis
CACCTGGTCGACCCACCAACTGCTACTCCCAGCCAAACTACCGACTTGCGGCCGTCCTGCATTCTCATTGGCCGTTCGACAACACACCACTTCTCCAGCTCCATGCCAATCACATCCCTCGCCAAGCCAACGTCAGATCACTGGCAGCCCTACCAGTCAGAATATATCTAGTGCTTGCTGTGAACACCTACTTGACTCACCTTGTGTGATCAATACAGGTTTGAAGCTTGCGCATATATTCCCAGCATCATTTACTTTGATTCCTGTTAACATAACCGTTTTCCCCCCTTTTCAGTTTGTTATATATATTTTTACGTGTTTTACTTTTACATTATTTTAAATGCCAAGGAATTGTCTTTATTTTATTTTGTTCCTAGATTTTAAAGTGCATTTTTTATATTTTGTGTTTTCGTGTATCTTACCTTACTTACCACAGATTATCAGACAAGCCTCACTCTTTTTTTTTTCCTTTTTTTTTTATAACTTACATGTATGTGGCCCAGGATTGACATCTGCTAGTTGGAAGACTGCCGACCACCATTTCCAACACGTTACCGTCACATATAATTGGGGGGCCTGTCCTAGGGAGCTTCACTCAGGTATGGTATTGTGGTAAGCGTACTTGGCTTTCATTCCCTTGCTCTCAATATTACACTAATCATTTTCATTATATGGTGCTGTTATATTGTGCATTACGGGAGTAGCATATGGTGAGTGTGAGACAACTTTGGATTACGTGGTGACTGTAGGGCCTCAGTCACTACTCTTAATTGGTCGTCTCCCCCTTCCTGTTATTACCCTGTTTAACGTCTTTTGTCCCCCAGATATTTCTCACATTTTTGACAGATTATCACATAGGTACCCTGGTACTGTGGTCTGTCTCCGGTCATAGCACCTAATTTCTGCAATCCGACTCTTGGAGGAAAAAGAGGGCCAAAGTTCCTGTAGCACGGCTATTATTGCGAACTGGGACCTCGCCGATAGTTCTCGAGTCATCAGTTGACACTCGCATGCACTTGGAGCAGCCGTGGAGTGCGGACGTGTCCCTCCGTGACTGCTGGAGTTGTTCGCTGTTTGGTCGCCAGGTGGCGGGCGTCGCTGCCCTACCAGTTTTGTTTTTTGGCTGGCTGCTGCTGACGTGGCGGAACTGAGTTACGATGGGGGTCCCCCTCCCACTGGTACTGCGGGCTCAGTCTGTGGGCCTGGAATTTTCCAGCCGGGCTGGATACCCAGAGATTGCACGGGTGTGTGAGCAGCTGCAGGTACCTGTGATGGATATCTACGGTGTCGAGCTGGTGACGGCCCGTCGGGTGATCCGAAATTCACTGCAGACATGGCGTATCGCGAATTTCACGTCGATACGAGGGGCGGACATTGCCTCTACAGGATGGTGCGGGCACTGTGTCCATATCTGATCGGAGTGGTGCCCTCACATACGTCAGCGTCCATGGGGCTCCTTTGGAGTTTCCGGAGGGTCTGCTCCGGCGGTACTTCGGCCGTTTTGGTGCCGTCGTTAGTGTGCGGGTGAATGTGGTATCTTCGAGCCCACTAAAGGGTGTCCGCACGAACATTCGTACCCTGGGCATGAGGTTACGGGAGGATATCCCGTCCTCTGTGCGTCTGCTGGGGTACACAGTTCGTGTGTTTTACGCCCGCGAGCCCCGGACATGTTATCGCTGTGGCCTGTCGGGCCATCAGGCTGCTGAATGTTCTGCGCCGGCCTCTGCGCCTATGAACCTCTTCAGTGAGGAGGACTTCCCACCGCTTCCTGTGGAGGAGGTTTCTGTGGGTCTGGACGCCTCCCCGGACGCGGCTAAGCCCCCTGTGTCGCCTGATGCGCCCCCTGTGGTGGACGTTCCCCCGAATGTCGCCGACCCTCCGCAGGATGTTGTGATGCCCTCGGTGGATACTCCTGCTCCTGTCCCTGATTCTCCCGTGGGCCTTTCTGATGCTCCCTCCTCGCCGTCTGCTCACCCGTCTTCAGTTGCTGCGCCTGGCCCTGCGTGCTCGCCTGCGTACTCGCCTCGGGTCCCGGCTGCGCTGAGTGCTGGGGTGGCTGTGGGGCCTCCTGTTGTGTGTGGTCCGGTTCCCCCTGCGGTTGAGGCTGCTGCTGTCATGAGACGGGCCTTGGTCCGCACGGCTTGTGATGCCCGTGGTTCTGGATCCGCCTCCGGCTCTGAGGATGTGCGCCCGGTGCCCAAGCGGTCCAGCGTTCTTCTACTGCATGGGCGGATGTGGAGGGTTTCGACGCCGATGGGTCTTCGGGAGATGATGTGGTGATCGCTGACGTCCATGTACCTGCTGATGCCAAGGATTGTGTGTATGATTCACCTCCTGTTTCTTCTGTAGGCGGTTCTCCACAGTGGGGGGTGGTTGCTCCTCCAGACGTTGGTGAGGGGGTGCTGGAGCAGGCCGCGACCTCGTGATGTTACTAAAGAAGGATGTTCGGCGAGGGTGGCCCCTGCAGGTGTCCCGTCCGGTGGTTGCTGCGGAGCCCTGTGGGGCTGCCAAGGTTACAAGTGCGCTGCCCGTTGCCCGCGCCTGTAAGGGGAAGTCCGTCCCGTTCATCTTGGCCTCCGGCGTGGCGTATGATTCGGAGACCAACCCTTTGGATTTTCACTTTCATACTCGAGTGCTGCCTGTTCCGTGGTGCCCCTCGACTGTCTGGGTTCCACAGGCTCGGGTATTTGTTGAGGGTGTGCCGATTTCGATGCCCGATCCTCGGACGACCCTTCGTCACCCTATTTTGGACGACATCCTGTTGCTGTGGGAGGCGTATTGTGTTCTTTTCCCGGCAGCGGAGTGGCCGGATAAGTATGCGCAATCTTGATGGTTTGTGTGCTTGCTGTGTGTATCGAGTGTGTATTGGACTTTGGTATGTTATGTGATGTTTATTGTGTGCCCTTCAGGCCGATGTCGTCTTTAGTTTTCTCAATGTCCCTGTTTATTGTACTTTAGGCTATACCTTTTCATAAATTATGCTTCTTTGATTTTGTTGTATTATGTGCCTTGTGGCTATGCTGTTTGCTCTCTTACGTGAGGGGTTTTGTGCAGAAATTTAGTTTTTTTGTTTCTGTTTTGAATTGTTATTGTGCCATGTTATTGTGCCATGTTATGATTTTATTATTTTTTATTTTTTATTGTTCTCCTCAGCTTCTCTGTGTATTATGGTCTTGGTTTATGTGTTATTGTATTTTGGGTATTGTTTGCCTGTTTGCGCTTTTTGTTTTCTTGATGTTTTTGTACTGTGATGTCGGTCCATCTGTCCGGTGTTTGTTTTGTGTTTGCTAAATTTGGTTTTCTTATGTACCTTTTATTGTATTTATTGCTTATACTTGCATGCTTGCATGTAAAATAAATTAAAAAAAAAAGTTGACACTCGCACCCCTACTCGTTGGTCAGAATTGATGGTATTTACTCAAGGTAGGGACTTAGCTTTCTTTCTTTTGAGCACGAAGTTCGCTAATTCTGTAAGTACCATATTCAATTTCAGTGGGAACCTTGCTTATGTTCTATAGTGACTCGGCAAGGTATGACTACATTTTTGGACTACCTCATTTCCTTAGGAACCATTTAGTGTTTCACTTGTCTTTTGAAACTCAGTTTCAACTAATTAGTAGGATTTTTTTGCCTTTATCCTCCCACAGTGAGTACCAGGTACAAGATTTCCTGCGACCTTAATCATTTACCATCTTGAATTAACTTTAATTATTAATAATTCCACAGGATAGGTATCAGTTGCCACGTTTCCTGTTTCTGACATTCACCATATTCTCACAGTATATTCGTTTCTCATTTATTTACCATGTTTCGTATCCAAACTTTCAAAGATCCAGAAGGTGAAATAGAGAAATTGCGTCATGCTAAGAGGGTCGAATTGAGAATTCTTGCACATGAGTATCAATTAGAAGTTCCCCCTGACGCCAACAAGTATACCATACATAATATAATTTTAGATTATCTTGCGGATGAAGGTATTATAGATTCTAATACTCACGAACAACATACCATTTCAGATAAGCATGATTTGACAGCAATAAAACTCAAAATAGAACTCGCAAAGCTCGAGAAGGAACAACAGCAAGCCGCCCTACAGCAACAACAGGAAGCAGCTGCAATCAGAGAGCGTGAAGCTGACATCAGAAGGGAAGAACAAGAAAGAGAAATCCGCCTCAAGGAGCGTGAGGCAGCCCTGGCCAAGGAAGCAGCTGCCATCCGGAAGGAAAAAAGTGAAAGAGAGGCCGCACTGAAGAAAGTGAAAGAGAGGCCGCACTGAAGAAAGAAGAGGCCGCGCTGAAGAAAGAAGAGGCCGCACTGAAGAAAGAAGAAAGTGAACGGGAGTTGGCCTTACTCAAAGAGCGTGAAAAATTACAACTTGAAGTAAAACGACAACAACTAGAGATGCAACGCGATCACGACAAACGGCAAGCAGACTCGGTTCTAGACTATCATAGCAGAGAACTCGCGATGGACGCTACACACCAAGCTCGACACCACAAGCTGCAGCTAGTCTTCCTCCAAGTTTCAATGTCTCCCATGCAAGTAAGTTAATGCCCCCGTTCATAGAAACGGAGGTTGATATGTTCTTCACAACTTTTGAGACCCTTGCTAATCAACTTAGTTGGCCTGACGACCAATGGGCTACCCTTCTCCGAGTACATTTAACAGGTAGAGCAGCCGTCACACTCAGCACTTTGGCATCGGAAAACGACTACACCACCTTGAAGCAAGCTGTGTTGGACGCCTACCTTCTCTCCACCGAAAGCTATAGACGAAAGTTCCGTGACTACGTCAAGGCAAGTACCACCACCTTCTTAGAATTTGCTAACACCAAACGGAGATATTTCATGAAATGGCTGGAGGCAGCACATGTCTCTACTTTTCCAGAGCTTGTCAACCTCATACTGGTTGAAGAATTTTTGAGACGTGTACCTCCTCCTGTCCGCCTATACTTAGCAGACAAAGAAGAGACCGATTTGGTGAAGTGCGCGAAGTCAGCTGACACTTACAGCCTCATCCACCGGCTGACACCAGAACCTACCAGTAAGAAGTCTTGGTACAGTTACGAGAAAGCGAGCCCAGATCAAGGTACCTCTCAACTGTACTGCAGGTATTGTCGACTCTATGGACATACCAGAGAAAAATGTGGTAAGTCCCAATCTAAAGGTAACACAGAACCTCCTAAGCCCAAACCTACTCACCCTAAGTCCGGTAAGCCTGTAATGAATGTTGGTGTTCATGCTAATGATCTCTCTCTCTTTAGCAAGCATCTATATCCAGGAACTATCACTACCCACGGTTCAGATTCAGAGGGACGTTTTGGACTTAAGATCCTGCGGGACACAGCGGCTCTACAATCGATCGTCTTGAAATCAGCTGTGCCCAACGTCGCCTACACAGGAGAGACTGTCTTCATCACTGACCTTACTGCTACTACTCCTTATCCTCTCGCCAGAGTCCACCTGGATTGTCCCTTCGTGACCGGTGAAGTCCAAGTCGCCGTCAGGGAAAAGCCTTTTCCCATGCCTGGAGTGCAACTTCTCCTGGGCAACGACTTGGCAGAAGACCAACAACCGACCAACTTGATCGTCAAGGACATATCCCAGGTGAGCAACTCTGTGTTGGATAACCCGATTTTTAAGCATGTTCCAGCCAAGGTTCAAGAAAGTGATGAAGTTTCTCCTCCTGTTATGGTGACCACCCGTGCTCAAGCTGCACGACCACAGCCAGCTGACTCTACTGCTACCGCTGTCCCTCAAGACCCTTCGAAACTACCCCCTAATCTGACCGCTTTGGAGTTCCGTAAGTTACAGAGAGATGATCTTACCTTGACACCATTATTCTTTCAGGCTGAGACCCAATCCGACAGTGTTCCTGGGTTCTTTATGGAGAACGAATTACTCTATCGCAGGTATAGACCCAGTAAACTGAAGGACGAGGACGATTGGGCAGACGTTGAACAACTAGTGATTCCTACCAGCCTGCGGCCCACGATTCTACACCTGGCCCACGGAGCACTGTCACACTACGGGTTCAACAAGACTTACCATGGAATTCGACAAGACTACTACTGGCCAGGTATGGTTAACGATGTCAAGAATCATGTCAAACTGTGCCACGTGTGTCAGTTAGCCGGGAAACCGAACGTTTCCATTCCCAGAGCACCACTGATACCCATCCAGGTGCCTGAGGAACCGTTCCACAGACTTATTATTGACTGTGTTGGTCCTTTGCCTCGGACCAGTGCAGGCAACGCCTATATCTTAACTATCCTGTGTCCTACCACCAGATTCCCCATAGCAGTTCCAGTGAAAAACATTACGGCTGCTACAGTGGTGAAGAATTTATTGAAAATCTTCACCCAGTATGGATTTCCGAGGGAGATTCAGAGCGACTGTGGCACCAACTTCACCAGTGATCTCTTCAAACGGACTCTGGAGGAGTTCAACATCAAACAGGTACTGTCCAGCCCCTATCATCCTGCTTCACAGGGTTCTCTCGAACGTAGTCATCAGACTATCAAGGCACTCTTAAAAAAGTTTTGTAATGAGACCTCAAAGGATTGGGATAGGCAACTTGATCTCATCATGTGTATTTTCAGAAGTCTTCCCAACGAGTCACTAGGAGTATCTCCTTATGAGATGCTCTACGGACGTAAGTGCCGTACACCTCTCAAGGCTTTCAAGGATTCTCTACGTGATGCCACCTTCAGTGAGCATCAGAATGTGCCCCAGTATCTTCAAAACCTCCGACACATTCTAGAGAGGGTCCATTCCTTTGCTAGCAACAACCTACAGAAAGCCCAAGAGAGGATGAAGACTCGTTACGACCAGCACTGCCAAGTAAGGAAGTTTAAACCGGGAGACTTAGTTCTTGCCTATTTCCCTATCCCAGGTTCTCCTTTACAGAACAGGTTCTCAGGACCCTACCGTGTTAAAGAGTGCCGGAACAACTTCAACTACGTTCTCGAGACCCCCGATAGGCGGCGGAAGACCCAGCTGTGCCACATCAATCTGCTCAAGCTCTATCATGGGTTCCTCCCACTGTGTTAACCAACTTCACCTCATTTACAGGTCCATACAGCCACAGTGAGACCTTCCCTGCTTCTCCTTCCGAAAGCACTGACACTGAGACAGCGCTTTCTAATTCGGAAATCCTTACTGACATTTATAATCACTTTCAGGACAGTAATTGTGCTCCTTTATCATATTCTAATACTTCTCTCGCCTCGCCAGATATCATCAAGTCTCCCATCCTCCATAGCGACGCCAGTGGTACCGGCAACGTGGGTGACCTGGTACAACAAGGCGAAGAGACTCTACATACCAACTACCATAAACGACACCACGAGCAACAAGGAGCTACTCATCGTCCTGAACAGGCAACACTTTGCTCCATACCAGCAAAGTACTCAGTCCACCACCATCTACATGGACCACAACCATCTTCATTTCCTACAGACAGCCCAACTCAACCATCGACTACTTCTATAATGGGCTTGCCAGCTACATCATTTCAGCCTGGAGATTGCTACACCCAGAAGTCTAACTACATCATATCAGACGCCCTCTCCAGCATCACTGAGGTAGAGCCTGCTCCACCTCCCACTCTACCTCCCGTGAACGTGACTCCACCAGAACCGCAGGCTTCGGGGGAGAGTTGTGACAATAATCTCTTCCCAGAGATTGAGCCTGCTCTTTCTTCTAGCATCACGTTCAACACAATATTCAAGATACGTTTTCAGTGGCTTAAACGTATATATCAAGACCAGCCACGCACCTGCAACTCCCCCTCCCCCCACTCCTGCACACCTGGTCGACCCGCCAACTGCTACTCCCAGCCAAACTACCGACTTGCGGCCGTCCTGCATTCTCATTGGCCGTTCGACAACACACCACTCCAGCTCCACGCCAATCACATTCCTCGCAAGCCAACGTCGGATCACTGGCAGCCCTACCAGTCAGAATATATCTAGTGCTCTTGCTGTGAACACCTACTTGACTCACCTTGTGTGATCAAATAGAGGTTGATAGCTTGCGCATATATTCCCAGCACCATTTATCTTTGTATTCCTGTTAACGTAACCAGTTCCCCCTTTTCAGTTTGTTATATATATTTTTACGTGTTTTACTTTTACATTATTTTAAATGCCAAGGAATTGTCTTTATTTTATTTTGTTTTCTAGATTAATTAAAGTGCATTTTTTATATTTTGTGTTTTCGTGTATCTTACCTTACCTTACCACAGATTATCAGACAAGCAGTCACTCTTTTTTTTTCTTTTTTTATAACTTACATGTATGTGGCCCAGCATTGACATCTGCTATTTGGAAGACTGCCGACCACCATTTCCAACACGTTACCGTCACATATATATATATATATATATATATATATATATATATATATATATATATATATATATATATATATATATATATATTATATATATAATATATATAATATTTTGTGACGGTAAAGTGTTGGAGTAAGGTGTTCGGCAGTCCTCCAATGGCAGATGTCAATGCTTGGTCACACATACAAAAAAAGAGACTGCTTGCCTGTTTGTCTGTGGTAAGGTAAGGGAAGACACGCAAAACACAAAGTATAAATAATGAAATTTTAATTAATTTAGAAAAGGAAAATATAAATAAAGACAATCTCTTGGCTTACGTGAAAAATTAAGAACAAGTCAAAAAATAATAGAACAAAAGGTTAATATGGATGAAATTATTCGACAATAATAATAAATACAATACAATCAAATCAGGTGCTGAGAATATTGGCTATAGCTGCTATCTCCCTTAGTATACATCAGCCAGGGCTTTAATATACCAGAGAGAGATATCAACTTCAGAGAGCACAGGGATATTCTGAGGAAGGTCTGCTGGAGCGACCTAGACGTCGACTCGGCTAGATGGCATGCGTGGTGCAAGTGCAGTAAGCTGATGGCGACACCAGCCAATCAAAAGGCAGGCAGGTGGAGAGTGGTAGTTAGCTCATTGAAGTGACGCGCTCAGCTGGAGTGACGGGGGGGGGGGGGGAGCGTGAATGTGGGTATGTCGCGTATGTTTTGCTTCCTGGTCAGAACGTTTTGTGCTACTGGTGGACGTATCTTTGATGTAGCATCTTGTACTTGTAGTAGTAACGTGACTGATATAGGGAAGAGCAGGCTCAATCTCTCTAGAAAGAGATTATCGTCACAATATATATATATATATATATATATATATATATATATATATATATATATATATATATATATATATATATATATATATATATATATATATATATGTGTGTGTGTGTTATTAAATATGTCTGAAAAAGTAAGATTAATAATTCTAACGCGAATTTTCTCAATATTTCTTATGCTTCTTTTCATTGTCAGTGGTAATTGAAAAATTTATTCTCCAAAATTCATTTTTATTTCTAGTCTGACGCAACACTTGAAAGGGTTTCGTAATAACTTATTACATTTTCAAAGACTTTAGTTTACAAACGAAACCATTGGAGAAGCCGTTGTTGACTAGAACCTGCCTTACCCTACAGAGTTCTTCATCGACTTGCTTCCATCCTGAGATGTGGCTGAGAGCACGGCTTCTCCAGATTCATCTTTCAGATTTTTTAGTTGTTTTGCAGCTTCTAAAAAAAAAATTTAAAAGACGTAACAATAAGAAAAGTCGACAAGGCAGCAGCATATCTATTGATTCTCACCCAAGAATGCATGAACAAAATTTGCGACATCTTTAGTGATGACACTAAATTTCAACGAATCACGAGGAACCCTGTGGAAGACCTTAAACGGAAAGTAAACAAAACAATTACAGCAATCAACGCAAAGAATGGTCGTGTGCGTTTCACTAAACTTTAAGGCGACTATGGCTTAGGATATGCCTATGGCAAGGTTAAGACACACAAACCAGATAACCCACTACGCCCAATAATTAGCCAAATACCAACTCCAACCCATCACCTGGCAAAAGACTTAACGAACTCCTAACTCCATACACTCCAAGTAAGTATAGCCTACAATCATCAGCAGATTTCCTAGAATTAATCTAATCAACTCAGCCTGATGGAATCATTGCTTCCCTGGACGTCGAATCCCTATTTACCAACATCCCAGTCGACACAACCATAGGAATGATACTGGACAGAGTATACAGAGACGAGAGCTCCCCCAAATTAGACATACCTGAGCCACACTTGAAGAGTCTTCTCGAAGCATGTACAAAAAAAGCCCCTTTCATGAGTCTACAAAGAGACATGTATCTACAAATAGACGGAGTAGCAATGGGCTCCCCCTTAGGAGTTTTATTTGCTAATTTTTATATGGGAACCATCGAAGACAGAGTCTTCAGTAGCAGACAAAAACCAACTGTATATTGCCGTTATGTAGATGACATATTCGTAATAGTACAAGACTCAGATGAACTAAGTGATCTAAAAAGCCATCTTGACAGAGAGAGTCAGTACTCCGATTTACTCATGAAAATAGTGAAAATAACAGTCTGCCATTCTTGGATGTACTAATAACAAAAACAGGAACCTCTTTAAGCACCAACGTATATACTAAGCCCACCAACATAGGATTTTTCCTGAACGGTAGAAGTGAGTGCCCCCAAAGATACAAAGCCAGTGTTCTCAATGCTAATATTCGTCGAGCGCTTACCCACTGCTCCGAATGGAGCAACGTGAGTAGAGAGTTTGAAAGAGTAACTCAGGTATTGGTGAACAACGGATATAGCAACGCGGAAATAAACGCTGCTATAAGAAGACACTTGGACCTATGGTATAATCCTGAACCTAGAACAGAAATCACAATACCTCCAATAAAATTATATTACAAATCAACCATGCACAGTGAACATATAAAAGAGGAAAGAATAATGAAAGAAATAATCCGTAAAGGAGTAAAAAGCATTACTTCTAACCAAAACAAAGACCTGATAATATTCTACAAAACCAAGAAGACTTCCGAACTCCTTATCAAAAACAGCCCGAAGCCGACGGAGAATCCTCTACAGCAGTCAAGCGTTGTATACATGTACACTTGCTCCCACGAAGGATATAACCCTCAATCTAAGTACATAGTTATGACATCGACCAAGCTGACGAGGCGTTTGTCATGCCATCTTCAATCCGGTGCCCGCAGGTATCACATGAGACAAGCCCATGACATCACCCTAACAAGAGAAATGTTGAACAAAAATACCTGTATAATAGAGAAAACCCAAGATGCAAGAAGATTACAAATTTTTGAAGCAATTCACATAAGAATAGAACAACCTACCTTGAACACCCAAATCACGGAACTATTTACTCTACCCACCATCTTGAGGTTATATCTTGAGATGATTTCGGGGCTTTAGTGTCCCCGCGGCCCGGTCCTCGACCAGGCCTCGACCCCCAGGAAGCAGCCCGTGACAGCTGACTAACACCCAGGTACCTATTTTACTGCTAGGTAACAGGGGCTTAGGGTGAAAGAAACTCTGCCCATTGTTTCTCGCCGGCGCCTCGGATCGAACCCAGGACCACAGGATCACAAGTCCAGTGTGCTGTCCAGATGCAGTTTAATGCTAATAAATGTAAAGTTTTGAGGCTAGGTAATGATGATAGAGTTACAAGATACGAGCTAGATGGTGTTGAGATTGCGAAGTCGGATTGCGAAAGGGATCTAGGAGTTATGATTAGTAAGAATTTAAAACAAAAGGATCAATGCATGAATGTTCATAATAAGGCAAATAGGACACTGGGATTTATTAATCGAAGCGTTAGTAACAAGACACCTGGTGTGGTTCTTCAGCTATATCTTGCTCTGGTTAGGCCCCATTTAGATTATGCAGTTCAGTTTTGGTCGCCGTACTATAGAATGGATATAAATTCACTTGAACGTGTCCAGCGTAGGATGACAAAGTTAATTCCCCAAATTAGAAATCTTTCATATGAAGAAAGATTAATAAAGCTTAAATTGCATTCACTGGAAAGGCGAAGAGTTAGGGGTGACATGATAGAAGTTTACAAGTGGATGAATGGACATAACAAAGGATATTAATAGGGTATTAAAAGTATCAGCACAAGACAGAACAAGAAAAAAACAATGGGTATAAATGGATAAGTTTAGATTTAGGAAAGACTTGGGTAAATACTGGTTCGGTAACAGGGTTGTTGATTTGTGGAACCAATTACCGCGTAACGTGGTGGAGGTGGGGTCCCTCGATTGTTTCAAGCATGGGTTGGACACGTATATGAGTGGGAATGGGTGGTTATAAATAGGAGCTGCCACGTATGGGCCAATAGGCCTTCTGCAGTTACCTTTGTTCTTATGTTCTTATGTTTTATGTCTTATGTCCGCTCGGCCGGCCGACTCCAACCATGAGAGTAAGGACAAGATCAGAACATAACGATG
This sequence comes from Procambarus virginalis, assembly GCA_020271785.1. Classification (NCBI taxonomy): domain Eukaryota; kingdom Metazoa; phylum Arthropoda; class Malacostraca; order Decapoda; family Cambaridae; genus Procambarus; species Procambarus virginalis. The sequence continues at coordinate 12,412 of WNGS01044597.1, forward strand.
CAACAAGAAAACACTGTTCAACATAACAGGCAATTACACCTGATTAACCTTTGTATGTAGATAGGAGCTGCCTCGTATGGGCCAATAGGCCTTCCGTAGTTACCTCTATTCTTATGTTCTTATGTTTCACCCCCACTTATCCCTAATGTATCCCCCATGTTTTCCCTTTATTGTCTTATCACCTGACCCAGTGAGGTATAAAATCAACCAGTCCTGAAAATTCTTTTCACTTGAGAATGACCATGGAGGTTCGAAACGTTGTGCAAATTGTATAAATAAGTGTAATACATTCTATAGTAATTCACTTCTTTTCTTCACCTTGAAATTACGAAATGAGTTTTGAGAA
>WNGS01044598.1:0-14050 GCA_020271785.1 Procambarus virginalis
CGGCAGCATAGGCCACAGCATTAGGAGGGGTCGTGGTATGTGAGACGCGTGACAGTTGACGACATTGGGGGTGGGCTAAACAGGAAATCCACTGCATGTGGGGCTGTACTGCTTTGAGGCGAAGCAATTGTCGCCTCGTCGTTGATGCAGACTCCAGGCAATCTGATGCAGCACCTTTGTTCACAAGGGGCCATCACAGCGGATTGACTGGGGGGCCTCCTTTCGGGATGGGGTTGAGGTGATGGGCCTGCACAGGAGGCCAACTCTTTGGTACAGCGTGTTAAAATTGGGATCATGGACACATGCCGCTGATGTAAGGGGCAGTTTAGATAAATTTCCCTTACAATGTCGTCAGATGATGATAAGGAGGACAGGAAGGCTGGAACAGCGATTTGCGTTGCCTGGTTCGACTCGAGGGCCCCCAAGTTTACGGGAGAGAGCTTGTTTCCAATGCAGGTCATCAAGAGAGAGGTTAAGGGCTTTTTTCTAGCATTTGATTCAGTAACCGCGTCATACTCACTTCGTTTGGCTACTTTAGGATGGTGAACACCTCAGGAAAGTAGGTTAACCTGGGGAGCGACAGACACCTGGTGATGAGGTAAAGTGCAATATGGGCATCGATGATACTCAATCCTCCCATCCATCCTCTTAGGGTCGGCGATTTTTTTTATCAAGGACCTCATCGAGGGCTTTCAACCCCAGTGGGAGCCCCTAGGAGTTTGCTGTCTTCAGGTTTAGTTTTATGGATGTTTGGCCGAAGACCTATATTCTCCTACGATGCCTAGCTGTTATTGATATAACATTATATGATTTATTATTTATAATATATTATATATATATATATAGATATATATTATTATACTATCATATTATATACCTCATATAATATATGGTTTTTGTGACAGGTGTTCCCCCCCCCCTTTAATTCTCCCACGCCTGTGTATGGGTTTTACATTGTCCATGATATTCCCGAGAGTGTCTCTCATTGCACGGCACAAGTGAACATGTGTGGGATGGAACATTATTCCGAAGAGCGAGAAATTCGCGAACTATAACATTTTGTTCCTGGGGATAGGCCTTTAGGGAGAACTATTGCGCTGGCAAGTATGTTCTCCCGCAAAACGTCTTGTGTTAGTGGCGCAGATTGGTCACGTCAGCGACAAGGCACTGGGAGCCAATGAAAACAAGCTTTGGAAAAGTGAAGTCACATAGGCAGGGGGAGTTCCAGCCGTGTTGGCGCCAGGGAGATATCAGTATTTCACGACAAGTCCGAGAGGTAGGACGCGCGTTCGGTCGTTCTGTCAGAGTGACGGATTACCGAACTCCGGTGGATTTAAGCGTCTACAGTTGTTTTGGCACGCACTCTGTGAGGTCATCCTTCAACCCAGATGTGGCTTAGATAAAGAATTGAAAGAATATTGAGCAAACAAGTGCTCCGGGGGACAGGTGCGTTGCAAGAAGGGGGCCGGGAATCGACGTGTGTCGTCGTTGGCAGTTCAACATTATAAGAGACAGCTAGTCGGGCCGGGCCACCCACCGTGACTGAACCGGGATGACAGCCTTATCAACCAGGATGAACGTGTGAACGACGATCCTGTCAAGGTTTGAACATTAACCCAAATTAGTGTAACCCGACGAGTCAACAGTTGGGTGCAGGCACGTCGAGAAGTCTTACCAGATACCTAGCGATATATATAGATGACGAGGGAATTGACTGTGTGGTGAGCTTCAAGTGCTATGAAGTCGGGTGCTGTGAGTGTGAAGATTAAGCAGCATCGTCGGTACGGCTGGTAACTTCACCGCGACTTCGTTCAGTGGTGAGAGGCAGATCCTATGGGAGTACAGTGAAAGAACTAATTGGGAAAGTGCGACGACCGCCGGACGTAGGCTGGCTGCCGTAGTTGGGAGGAAATTTGATGGCCAGGAGACCGACTTCGACCCTGCGACGTATTGTAGAGGAAGGGGCACGGACCCGCTGTGTACAGACGCGGCGAGACACGACATCCTAAGGCGAGGGCTTGTGTTTCTGGATGATGAAACGAGGCGGGAGCCGGACCAGAGCTACAACCCAACTGGTCATACTAGGATAGGTGAAGTAGGTGTTTACAGTTTACCCTCCCATTTCCCCTTAAGTTAGCTAATATATTCTTGCCAGAATATTTTATATGTCATGATCAAGTCTCACCTGAGTAAGTCACAGAGAGCACAGGTTGTGGTGAGGCTACCCAGGCGACTCACCGTATTAGGTTATATATATCTATTGTGTGGGTGTGTGCCAAGCACCAAGGATCATCTAGGAATTTACTGTGAACTATTATTAACTACAGTGAGTATGTATTTATTTTATATGTATATTGGTAGTAAACAAGATTATTGGTGTATGATCTCTATAATCTATGATAATAAACTGACCCTGTGATGATCTCTATAACTATGATATAAGTGCACCTGTGTGATCAACTACTCTATCGATTTATAAAAATGCACCCAGTTCTGTTTTGATCTCTATGATCATTAATATAAATTGCTGGTATTGATTCTTATGAGTATATAGAATATATATGCCTGACATTTTTTACTGATTTATATATCGACCTGACTCGTGTACTGAATAATTAAAATAGCGAAAGTGATGTCCAGTGATATAAATTAGCAAATAAACTCCTAAGGGGGAGCCAATTGCTACTCCAGTCTATTTGTAAATACATGTCTCTATGTGGACTGATGAAAGGGGCCTCCTTTGTACATGCTCCGAGAAGACTCTTCAAGTGTTGCTCAGGTATGTCTAATTTGGGACGGTTCTCTCGTCTTGTATAACTCGTCAGTTATCATTCTATGGTTTTGTGTCGACTGGGGAAGTTGGTAAAATAGGGATTCCAACGTCCAGGGAAGCAAGATTCATCGGGGATGGGTAGATTTGATTAATTCAGGAAACTGCGGATGATGTATACATACTTAATGGAGTGTATGGATTAGGAGTTATGAGTTTTTTTTGCCAGGTGATAATTTGGAGTTGATATTTGGCTGATTATAGGACGTAGTGGGTTACCTGGTTTATGTGTCTTTTTTACATTGCCGTAGGCATATCCCAAGCCATAGTCGCCTTGAAGTTTATTGAAATGCACATTACCTTTCTTTGCGTTTATTGCCTTAATTGTTTTGTTTACTTTCCCCTTAAGGTCTTCCACAGGGTTCCTCATGTTTCGTTGAAATTTGGAGTCATCATTAAGGATATCGCTTATATTTTGTTCATTATTCTTGGGTAGGAATCAATACATATGATGCTGTCTTGTCGGCTTTCATATTGTTACGTCTTGTCAGGTTTTTTCGTGATTGTGCTTCTTTGAGTCGTGGGGTTCAGATTGTAGATGAATATGTTCCTGGTTTTCCCCGCTTGCTAGTAGTAAGCTTTGAGTGTGTCAGAGGTGATGACTGTTTTGTTGTCTTCTAGCTTAGGGATGTCGTCCAGAAGCTTTCGATTTCCAGGCGTTTTTGAGATCTTTGGTTTGGATATGAATTGACAATTTAGATCAAGATTTAAGAGGTCTCGTTGGTCGTGTGTAAGATCATAAGAAGTCAGGTTAAGTAGCCATCTTTAGGACGAGGGATTTTTTACTGTCCACCGTTTAGGGCTGTTATCTTACGGAGTGTATTTGTTTCTACGCGAGTTTTATGTTTTTGTTTCAGGTTAAATAGTTCCCTGTCAATGGTTTGCTTGAGATGGATAGGGATGTCGTACTGTGTCCATTTGTTTAACAGTGATCAGCAAGCTGTCTGTAAGGGTTTGGAGGGGCTTCCATTTTCTTGTTTAGTTGATGTCCGTATGAGTTCTTGCCTATACCTATAGGTAATTGTATTATTGCGAAAATGCTGGGTCATAGTGGGTTTATATTGGTGTATATTGGCAGCGGGTTTTCTTTTAAACATGTCTCATAAATATGACCGCCTATTCTGTATTTACTAACTTATGATTTGGGATTCTATCCCTCTAACTATTTTCTTAGAATCAGGGCTCTTTAGCTGAAATAGTGGTTCTCCAAAACTCATTTTCGTAATGTCCGGGTGAAGAAAAAGAGGTAATTACGTATAGAATGTATTACAATTGTTTATACAATATGCACAACGTTTCGAACCCGCATGGTTCATTCTCAAGTGAACGAATTTTACAATGTGATTGATTTTATACACGCACTGAGTCAGGTGATAAAATAATAAAATGTGACAAACAAACGGGGATAACAAAAGGGGATATAAGAGGGGTCAAACATATGAACATAAGACATATGAACCGCAGAGAAGGCGTTGGCCCATCGAGGGCAGTTGGTATCCTACATACAAAGATGTTAGATCCAGTGTAATTGGCCTCGCCTGTTTGTTGAACATGTCTCTGTGTTGGCATAGTATGTTCTGGTCTATGCCTTACTTCATTGTGGGTAGGTAAATAGTCCGTGTTTGGGTGTTAAATCACGAACTAATGAACACTGATGAAAATAATATATATATATATATATATAATAATAATAGATATCTATATATCTCTATAATATATATATATATATATATATATATATCTATATAAAACAAGGTAAATATGTAAATAAATTTTACCTTGCACTAGATACACCAAGCGGATCTATGATGTGCATTTCAGTACTTCGGAACTCTGGAACGATCTGGAATCTCTTATCTGCAATGATACACAATACATATTATTCCACTTACCAAAACATGGATGAATGTAGAAAATAGAGAACTATTAGCTGAATATCAAATAAATGGATTTAGTCTATTTCACACAGATATATTAGACTGTTTATGTTAGGTAATATTTGAAATGTAGCCTCGAAAAGGACTACATTTCAACAGAAACGTGCCACACAACAGTCATAAGGACTGAACGTCGTCGAGGCCAAACGTCTAAATGAGAGCATGAACGAGTAAGATATAATTTTTTAACACCAGGCATCATAACCAAACACTAAATGCACCTACAGACACACAACAAGCACTATCAACAAAGCAAAGAATACTCCATAAAAAATCATTTAAATTATTGGACCAACCTGGAGGTAGGGTTAGCTAACATGAGAGGGTTGTGTTGAATGCCTGAAAATATTTCAATTGTATTAATGTATTGAATGGCATTATTCAAGTTACAACATTTTTTAAACTACTGAACTAGGTTCTAGGCTAGACTAGGCTTATTATAATATTACAAGATGAGGCCATATCCCTAGCCTAAAACTAGAACAATTTAAATAATTTCAGGAAATCAACACAATCCTCTCATGTTGGCTAAATCCCTCCAGCAGTCTCAGGCCCCCGGTGCCCAGGCCTGGGGGCCTGAGTCACTCAGTTGCCAATAACACCTGCACAAGCCCGGCTCGCCTCCCCATACACTAGCCACTAGCCCCTAGCCTCCCACATAGACTAGCACTGCCCCTAGCCTCCACATACCCCAACACTGCCCCTAGCCTCCACATACACAAGCCCGGCCCCTGGCCTCCACATCCACTAGCACTGCCCCTAGCCCTCCACATACCGTAGCACTGCCCACTAGCCTCCACATACACTAGCCCCGCCCCTAGCGACTCGTACTACGCTAGCACTTGCCCCTCGCCTCCACATACACCAGACACTGCCCTCGCCTCCACATACACTAGCCATGCCCTAGCCCTCCACATAAACTAGCACTGCCCTATAGCCTCCACCTACACCAACAATGCCCCCTAGCCTCCACATACGCCATCACTGCCCCTAGCCTCTACAAACACTAGCACTAGGACTGCCCCTAGCCTCCACATACACTAGCCCTACCCCTAGCAACATCCTAAACACTGTCCATGGAGGGACCAGAAGAAACTGTCTATATGCTGGTTAGCATTGTAAATGTACTGGCCACGTCTGTGGTACAGAACAATAATAAAAAAAACCTGCCCCTAGCCTCAACATACACTAGCACCTGCCTCCTAGCCTCACATACATAGCAGCCTTAGCTCACACCAGCCCTGCCCTAGCCTCCACATACACCTAGCACTGCCCCTAGCCTCCACTACACTAGCACTGCCCCTAGCCTCCAGATACACTAGCCCTGCCCTATAGCCTCCACATACCCTAGCACTGCCCCTAGGACCTCCACATACACTAGCCTACCCCTCAGCCTCCACATACACTAGCACTGCCCCTAGCCCTCCACATACACTAGCACTGCCCCTAGCCTCCACATCACACTAGCCCTCGCCCCTAGCCTCCACATGACACTAGCACTGACCCCCTAGCCCTACACATATACACTAGCACGTGGCCCCTATCCTCCAAAGACACATAGCACTTGCCCCTAGCCTCCACATGACACTAACACCTAGCCCCTAGCCTCCAATACACTAGCACTTGCCCCTAGCCCCTAATACCACATTTCACTCACTACACACATGCACTCATGCCTCCACATACACCAGCACTTGCCTCCTCACCTCCACATACACTAGCACTATAGCCAGCACTAGAATCTAATAATATAATAAAATATGAGTGTTTACTTACGATAATATTTGCATGAAGCGTTTGGTCCTCTGTCCGCTGGACTGCCCTGACGACATAAATGTGCCGCTCTGTTGATACTGCGTGCGACCCCGACCTTGTGACGTCACAAGGGAGGACAGCAATGCGCATTTCATCCCTCGACCCTTAATCATTCCCTCGTATATATAATTGCGAGACAATTTACTTATCAGTTTACGTTATCTTAGTTAGTTGTGCTTGTTGACCCAGTTTACATTTTGTTAGGTCTACATCAGCAGATAATTAGAAATCCCAGAGAGAGTTGCAACACAGTTTAAGCCGAACAGTAGTAACATCTAGAAGTCTGCTGATTTTATTGGATGATCCATAGATGTGTGGCTCCTCTTGCATGATAGTATGATGATAGATGGAATTACTGGTGTCAATTTCACTTTGCCTCAGATCTACAAGATCTTGTTGAAGTTCTCGGTGTACTGCTGCTCTCAGATTGCTCAATGACAATCCAAGGTTACACTCAACGGCTCCTTTAAAGGCAGATTCTTTGGCTAACGTATCAGCTCTATCATGGATTTGGAGGCTAACATGAGATGGAGACCACATAAAATGGACTCTGTTACCATCCTTAATAATTTTGTTGTATTTGCGTCTAGCTTCGGACACGAGCATGTTACAGTTATATCTTAAAGAGTTGAGAGCATTTAAGAATGATAAGGAGTCACTTACAATTAATGTATCAAGTTTGGAGACTTATACACATTTCAGTGCAAGGAGCAAGGCAAATAGTTCGGTCTGAAGGGTAGAGGCCCAGTTGTTTATACGGACTCCCCACTCAAAGTATAGGCCATCGCCCATTGTCAGAACAACTGCACTTCCAGCTGCACCCGTGGTGCGGTGTAGGGAACCATCAGTGTATATGATTTGAGAGAGAGAATGCTCTGTGGACAGAGCATCAATATGGCTTAAGGCAGGGGTCTCCAAACTATGGCCCGCGGGCCACATCCGGCCCGCCACATAATTTCATCCGGCCCGCCAAACAAATCCCTGTGTGGTGGCCTTGAAAAAATAATTATCGTACGAATGGCATCGCAGAATTATTCAAAGCTGGGGCTGCTGACTAGTGGCGCTCAGCCCGAGTCAGTTTTCCTCTCTCTCGATAGTGTGACGCACAGATACTAGTACTGGTAGGTATGTGTTGTGCATTACAACCAATCAGTTGTGTTGTTGTTGTTGTTGTGTTGATTTAGGGGCGACGACGATCGTGGGATCGGATGCGCCCCTGCGTACCCGTTAAGGGTGAATCGCGAAGCCTGGAAAGGTGGAACGCCAAGCCAAATCACGAAACTAGTGACGCCAAACACTAGAAACGAACATGCCATACGGCAAATAAACGCACAGTCAGGCAGATGATTGGGGAGTCCCAGGAGTCCCTCAGGGTGACAAGCACCGGCCCCGTTCCACACAGAGAACACCAGGTAGCAAAACCAAAACGCTGTTCCCAATTCAAACGCAAAAAGTCATCCGGTGTCCCCCGGCAGAGCAGAAGCCGGCCGCCCACCACGGCTGAGGGCACACCAGGAGCCCACCAAGACCCGCCAACCCCCGGCACCTCTCGGCCAAGCCGGCCCCCGAACACCGTCACACCGCCGGGAGAACCAGCCAGTACACGTCAAAAAAAAAATCTATCAACAATCCTGTGACCCAAGGCGATATGTGCGCCAGGCGTCGTACAATCGGACCGCTGAAAAGGGATGCCAAACGGCAGTAGCAAAGCCAAAACGCGAAAACAAGACGTGACCAGGCGGCCCCCAGGCGGAAGAGGTGTCCAGACGTCCGCTCGGCTTCAAGGTTGAACCAGGAGTCCCAATCAGTTGTGTATAACTGTATATTGTGGGGATGGAGGGCGAGTGGGGCTTCGCTGCTTCTGTTTCAGGGAGCACAAACACTGTACAATATTCTTTTCTCTGTACTTTGACAATACCTTTATCTCAGTTATACAAAATAGCAATAATACTATTGTAGCCAAAAATATTGCATGTTTAAAATAGTTAAAATGGTAACCATTAAGTTTATCAACGAAAGCTGTTGCCATAATATTTACCACTTTATAATATTATGCTATGCTTTTTAACACCACATACAAGCTGTTTTTTTCCTGTAGAATTTATTTCATTTATTTTACCCTTATGTTTTCAGATATGGAAAAGATAAAGAAAAGAAAAGTGGACAGTGAGTGCCGTCAGTTCAATGACGAATGGAAGATAAAGTACTTTTTTGTGATAGCAAATGATAAAGCTTTATGCCTCATATGTAGAGACAGTGTTGCTGTTCTGAAGGAATACAATATTCGTCGGCACTATGAATCTAAACATGGCTCAAGTTATTCTCACATCACAGGAGCAGAACGCACTAAAAAGTTTGAATCATTTCAGCACAGTCTGCATTCTCAACAAGCTGTTTTCAGTAAGAAAAAATCTGAAAATGAAACTTCAACTAGAGCCAGTTATAAAGTTGCCTATGTGTTGGCCAAAAAAGGAAAACCTTTCACTGATGGTAGTATCATAAAAGAGTGTATAGTGGAAGCAGCAGGAGAGGTATGTCCAGAAAAAGTAAACCTCTTCAAAATGATAAGTCTTGGGTCAAATACTGTTGCTCGTAGAATTGAAGATTTAGGAGGCGACGTAATTCGGCAAATAAAGGAAAAAACAAAAGATTTTGTTGGTATTCTCTTGCGTTGGATGAATCAACTGATGTGTGTGATACTTCTCAGCTCTTAGTATTCATTCGTGGTGTTGATAGTGAATTTAATGTGACCCAAGAATTAGCATCAGTTCACAGCATGCACACCACAACAACTGGAGAGGACATTTTCAATGAAGTAAGTAAAACTATGACAGAATATAACCTGGAATGGAAACAAGTGCAGTGTGTGACAATTGATGGAGGAAAGAATATGTCTGGGACAAAGAAGGGTTTGGTTGGGCAAATTATAACAGCTTGTGAGGTTGGAGGATTCTCAAAACCCATTTTTTTGCATTGCCTTATCCATCAACAAGCATTGTGCCTAAAATATGTTGATATGTCTTGTGTCATGAAACCTGTTGTTTCTGTGGTTAATTTCATTAGATCTCATGCACTCAACCATCGCCAGTTCCGTGATTTCTTGAAAGAAATTGATGCGGAGTTTGTTGACTTGCCTTATTATACAGCAGTTAGATGGCTTAGTTGTGGAAAGGTTTTGCTGCATTTCTTTGAGCTCAGATTAGAAATTGATTTATTTCTCACAGAGAAAAATAAACCTCAGCCATTATTATCAGAATGTGGATGGATTTGGAAATTGGCATTTTTTGCAGATATGACAGGTCATATGAATAACTTGAATCTGAAATTGCAAGGCAAAACAAATTTGATCAGTGACTACTTTGTTCATGTCAAGGCATTCAGAGCAAAACTTGCGCTACTTGAAGGCCAGGTGAAGGTTAAGAATTTTGCTCATTTTCCATGTTGTGAAAAATTTCATGCAGAAAGTAAAGTTGAATTTCCTTTTTCATTTGCAAATGAAATAAGTTCAGATTTGAAAAAACAGTTTCAGAAGCGATTTGCTGACCTTGATGGCAAAGCAAATGAAATCAGGCTCTTTCATAATCCATTTGACTGCAATGCTGAAAATCTTCCAACTCAATTTCAAATGGAAATTATTGATCTCCAGGCAGATGACAGACTGAAAGATAAGTATAGAGAAGGAAATCTGATTGAGTTTTATAAATGCCTGCAGCCAGATCAGTTTCCAAATTTGATAAAGTTTGCTTGTAGTTTTGTGTCCATTTTTGGTTCAACATACTTGTGTGAACAAACATTTTCCAAAATGAAGTATGTGAAATCTAACTATCGAGCAAATTTGTCTGATGATCACTTGAAATCAATTCTTACAATTGGCTCATCTAATCTGGAACCTGATTTTAATGAAATTTTGAAGTCAAAACGACAGTATCATTCGTCACACTAATTTGGTTGCATAAAACTAAAGGCAGGAATCTATTTAGTTTACCCTAATTTTTTCCAAAAAGATATGTTTTAATTTTTCCATGTTTATACTTTAATATTTGAGGAAATTAAATTACTGGCACTGATTTTTTTTTTGTTTTTTTCATTTTTATTCCTTCGTCCCACATAAATATGGGAAATATATAATGTGGCCCTTACATTGAAAAGTTTGGAGACCCCTGCTCTAGAAAGACAAAGAATTATAGCTAGGTGACATGTGGTTTATGTTTTTGTTGACTTGTTTCTATATTTTCATAAATAAAGCATGCTTACTGTCTTATTCCAAGTTTTACGACAATTTTACAAGGTTTAAAATATAAAGCTCAATATATTTCAGCTTTTTATACAGGAATTATACGTTAATATAACATTATAATAACGTAACGATGTCGTGTAAATAACGTTATATTGACGACATATAAATGTTATATTTATGTTATAAGAACGTAAATTGGATAGGTTTACATAAAGTAAACAAAAAACGAAATGTTGACTGAAAATTGTTTGTTTTTATATAAAAGCATGAAAACATTATAATTCCATAGCATTCACTATTATTTTTAAATTTTTACATAAATATTAAAAAACTGTGTCTCAAGAATACATGTTTTTAGTTATATCTAGTGGTTTTAAGAACGTCAGAAATACGTATTTATGTCAAATGTTAGAGTATTACCTTTGTGGCACCATTTAAAAAAGTTCACAAACGTTTTGTGTTTGCTGGGCATGCATCGCACGACCTCGTCAGAGATATCTTACCTGCAACCCTGAGAGATTCAGCAGGAATACACGATCCTCCTTTCACTGAATGTTCAAATCAGTGGGATGTTCTTGCAGCCCCAACAACCATTATAGAGCCAACAAAACAACACAAACAGTCTGGCTGGGACCACCCTCTAGTGGAAAAAGCAGCTGATGCCATGCTCAGCGCCGCAACATCAGACAAGGAGAAAGCCCGCCTCAGAGCAGTGCGTGCCTCCCATGCAGGAGACTTCCTCCTGGCAGTACCCATGTCAGCAATGGGCATGCGACTAGATCCAGAATCCCTTCGTGTAGCAGTGGCCCTCTGCCTTGGTACCCCAATTCACACTGAATACAAGTGTATTTGCAACAGGGTGGAAGCAGACCAATACGGACTGCATGGGTTGCAGTGCAGAAGCACAAAGGGCTGGCATGCAAGACACAACGATGTCAATGACATCAATAGAAGCCTCGTCTCAGCTAGGTGCTCAGCGGAGAGAGAACCTCGCATCCTAGGGGTCCAAACCCGGATTTCCCCACACTTTGCCCTGATGGCATCACCATATACTCCTGGAAGGAGGGTAGACAGTTGGTGTGGGACTACACATGTGTATCCACCCTGGCTGACACCTATGTACACTTCGGAGCTGATCAAGCAGGTGGGGCGGCCAACCACAGGGAAACAGCAAAATCACTCAAGTACAGACGACTGGGAGGTCAATACCTCTTTGTTCCCATAGCATCTGAGACGCATGGCCCCTGGGGCAAGAGTGCCTTGGGATTTCTCAACGAATTGGGTTCCAAGCTCATTGACATCACCAGAGACCCAAGAGCTTCCAGTTTTTTTGTTTCAGCGCCTCAGTGTGGCGATCCAGAACGGAAATGCCTGCTGCGTCCTCGGTTCCTGTCCAGAAGCGGAGGAGCTTCAAGAGATCCATAACCTTTAGGCATTTGTCTTGTATGTCTTGTAACCTTTAAATACACAATAAAGCAAAAAAAAAAAAAAAAAAAAATGGGAAGGAGGTGGTAGGAGAAAAGCACACAGAAACTGTATTGGAGGGGACCCAAATTCCTCCAATGCGTTATGTGTGGTTTCTTCTGAGGCTATGGGTCCCCCTTCTTCCAGCCAGAGTATATATATATATATATATATATATATATATATATATATATATATATATATATATATATATGTCGTACCTAGTAGCCAGAACTCACTTTTTGGCCTACTATGCAAGGCCCAATTTGCCTAATAAGCCAAGTTTTCATGAAATAATATATTTTCTCTAATTTTTTTCTTATGAAATGATAAAGCTACCCATTTCGTTATGTATGAGGTCAATTTTTTTTTATTGGCGTTAAAATTAATGTAGATATATGACCGAACCTAACCAACCCTCCCTAACCTAACCTAACCTATCTTTATAGGTTAGGTTAGGTTAGGTAGCCGAAAAAGTTAGGTTAGGTTAGGTTAAGTAGGTTAGGTAGTCGAAAAACAATTAATTCATGAAAACTTGGCCTATTAGGCAAATCGGGCCTTGCATAGTAGGCTGAGAAGTGCGTTCTGGCTACTAGGTACGACATATATATATATATATATATATATATATATATATATATATATATATATATATATATATATATATATATATATATGTCGTACCTAGTAGCCAGAACTCACTTTTTGGCCTACTATGCAAGGCCCAATTTGCCTAATAAGCCAAGTTTTCATGAAATAATATATTTTCTCTAATTTGTTTCTTATGAAATGATAAAGCTACCCATTTCGTTATGTATGAGGTCAATTTTTTTTTATTGGCGTTAAAATTAATGTAGATATATGACCAAACCTAACCAACCCTACCTAACCTAACCTAACCTATCTTTATAGGTTAGGTTAGGTTAGGTAGCCGAAAAAGTTAGGTTAGGTTAGGTTAAGTAGGTTAGGTAGTCGAAAAACAATTAATTCATGAAAACTTGGCCTATTAGGCAAATCGGGCCTTGCATAGTAGGCTGAGAAGTGCGTTCTGGCTACTAGGTACGACATATATATATATATATATATATATATATATATATATATATATATATATATATATATATATATGTCGTACCTAGTAGCCAGAACTCACTTTTTGGCCTACTATGCAAGGCCCAATTTGCCTAATAAGCCAAGTTTTCATGAAATAATATATTTTCTCTAATTTGTTTCTTATGAAATGATAAAGCTACCCATTTCGTTATGTATGAGGTCAATTTTTTTTTATTGGCGTTAAAATTAATGTAGATATATGACCAAACCTAACCAACCCTACCTAACCTAACCTAACCTATCTTTATAGGTTAGGTTAGGTTAGGTAGCCGAAAAAGTTAGGTTAGGTTAGGTTAAGTAGGTTAGGTAGTCGAAAAACAATTAATTCATGAAAACTTGGCCTATTAGGCAAATCGGGCCTTGCATAGTAGGCTGAGAAGTGCGTTCTGGCTACTAGGTACGACATATATATATATATATATATATATATATATATATATATATATATATATATATATATATATATATATATATATATGTCGTACCTAGTAGCCAGAACTCACTTTTTGGCCTACTATGCAAGGCCCGATTTGCCTAGTAAGCCAAGTTTTCATGAATTAATATATTTTCTCAAATTTTTTCCTATGAAATGATAAAGCTACCCATTTCATTATGTATGAGGTCAATTTTTTTTATTGGAGTTAAAATTAACGT
>WNGS01044598.1:15050-32989 GCA_020271785.1 Procambarus virginalis
TTGTTCTCTGGAATTCTTATTGTGTCTGGTTCTCTGAAGATCTCATTTTGTACAAACACACTTTGGAACTTTTCGTTTAATGTTTCACACATTTCCTTTTCATTTTCCGGTATCTGTCCTCCATTTTCAACTCTGAATATTATCCTTTACCTGCAGCTTACTTTTAATGAAATTATAGAAAAGGCCTGGATCTGATTTACTTTGTCTGCTATACTGTTCTCAAAGTTCCTCTCTGCCTCTCTCCTTACTGACGTGTAGTTGTTTCTTGCATCTTTGTATCGCTGGTATGTTTGGGGGTTTGGCCTCTTTCTATAATGATTCCATGCTTTGTGTCTTTTGTATCTCTGCCCTCTCGCAATTTCTGTTGAACCAACCCTTTTCCTAGGTCTGCATGTCTGTTTGGTATGAATGTTTGTGTGCTTTCATCATATATTGTGCAAAATTTGGTATACATCTCATTTCCTTCCTTGCCTAGCAACAAGTCTGTCCAATTATACCCAAGAAAAAAAATTCTAATTCCCATAGCATCCTCTTTTAAATCGAGTTTAACAACTGTTTCACTGTCCCCATTCTCTACTAGTTTATATCGCATAGCGTATGTAATGTCCAAAGGACGTGATCACTCTTTCCCAAAGGAGGAGATAATGGATGTCAAATACCTCCTTCTTCTTTCCTGTGAATACTAGATCCAGTACTGACAGAACATCCCCTTCCCTCATTCTTGTGGCCTGCTTGACGTGTTGATACATGAATGTCTCCAAGATGAGGTTTACAAATCTGCCTGTCCAATGTTCTCTGTTCTTGCCTTGTAGCCTCCCAGTCTATTGCCTTAAAGTTGAAGTCCCTCAGTACCAACAATCAGGATTTATCTTTGTCAGCTCTTTCCATAATCTCTCCTATGACCATTATGAGACCCTCTCGTTTGTCATCCAGTTCTTCCTTTTGTCCATGTGTTGCTTGCTGGTGGGCTGTAGGCATTTACAATTATCAGCTTATCATCTTGATTCCAGACCTGCAGTGCCATTATGTCAATATCTCAAGGGTTTTCAAATATAAACTCACATTCCTTCAGGTGTTCTTTCACCAGCTCAGCCACTCCTTCCCCCCTTCCTAGTTTTCCTGTCACGTCTCCAAACTGAGTAGCCCCTTGGGAATACGACCTCATTTAAAATATTTTCTTCAAGCTTCGTCTCTGTTAATGTGACAATATCTGGGACTTTGAGCTGAATTAACTCCAATACATTCGATTTCACTCCATCTATGTTGGTATATACTATTTTCAGGAACATATTACCCTTCCCTTTGTTCTTTACACCCCTTAAATGATTTTGTTGCTTTGTCTTGATGTACCATTTCACAAGCTTTCCAGTCCCTGACACTTTGTAAAAAAAAAAATTCCTCTCTTCTTCATTTCTATCCTCATTCAGACGTTTCGCTTCAATGAGGTTTACTTTCAGCTTTTCTCTGTCCTCTTTTGAGAGGTCTTGTCTTATTGACCAAAGTTTGCCATCCTCGTAACATTGCAATTTTCTGGTATTTCGAAACACTTCTGTCATATACTTCACTCCATTAAACATCACCCTTAAGGGGCGGTTCTTGTCTTTTTCATATTTTCCTATCCTCCTAAAATCACTGACATGCTCGCTTTGAATTTAGGCCTTCTCCTATTCCTACTATTTTTTCTATGATTTTCATCTCTTCTGGTGCTCAGTCCACCCTAGATGGAATTTTTTTCTCTACACATCCAAAAATTATTATGAACTTATATTGACAGTGTTTTGTACCAATTTACTGTTGGTTACCAGTTCTTTCCTAATTGCTTGCCTAAGGTCTACTTCTTGTTTGTCATTTCTGGTTTTGACTTCCAAACACACTTCCTTGATAGTCTCTTTCTCTTTTACAACTTGGCATATGTCTTTTTTATTTCTTCTTTATACTTTTCTTGTTATTTGTTTACCTCCTCTATGTGATTTGTCAATGAAGTTTCCAGTTGGAGATCCTTACCTAACTCAGTGTTAGCCCTCGGGCTCCTTTGGAGTTGTTCACCATATGTGTCTAATTGTGCTCCAGTTAGCAGTACCTTGCCTGGGCTTTCCTTAGCAGAGCATCTAAGGGCCCCTGGAAACCCTCGCGGGGGCTCAGTGGTTCGATGGATGTGTCCCTTGGGTTCCTACTCACTTCGAGTGAGTTTGAATGTTGCTCTGTTCCCTTGTCTCAGGGTGACAATCACTGGATGTGCCTCCATCATGCTGCCTGTTGGGTCAGTGACACCTTTAACCCAGAGTCCTGCGAGTGGTGTTGCTTGCTTGTACTATAGTTCACCCAATCCACTGATCTTGATATTCGAGTGCAGGCAGTTTTGGCATTGCATGCGTGTTTTATGTTGCTGCAGCGTGTTAGGTTGGTTGCTCACCCGGATGCCCTGGGACTGTCCCGTTTTGGTTATAGGGACTCGGACTTAAGGGGTGTTAGTCGCCTTAACTTTGGTTTCATTCACGCCTCCGTGTCCTGCCCTTGCTGTTGTTTGTCCTGTTCCTCCACCCCTGCTTCTGGCTCAAAGCATCTGAGGGTTTCCGAGTCGAGGCAGGGTTTAGTTGGCAGTGAGACTTGGGCAGTTTTGGGGAATTCAGTGTGACAATGGATGCATTCAAGCCTGTTCCTCCAGTAGGTGCTTCTGGGTCTGACCATTGGGCCCTTCTTCATTCTAGCTTTTCCCGGCTGCCTCTGCCTTATCTTTTGAGGTGGAGGGTTTGGTGGATGGCTCGGCCCCAGGTTCTGGTGTGGAGGTTCCCAGGGCGGGGGAGGGACTGACTAGGGGGGCATCCGTTTGACCCCGCTTGGGTTTTGGTACCCTCTGAGTGAGGCTTGTTGTTGTAGGGGGTGGGGTTTTCTTATACCCCCTCCTTATATGAGTTTAATATGGCATCAACTCTCCCCGGGTTCGGTTCTAGGTTCCCTTTGGGTACTTCGGTCCCTTCCTTCCGGAGGTTTTCGGCCTCCCGCATGCTGCCTCATGAAGTGTGGGAAAACCATTGCGGCTTACCTCTTGCGTGACCTGAATTAGGCCTCGATAATGGATCCTGCCTCTTTGAGTTCGATTCTTTGTTTCCTTACTGGGTGCATAACGAGGTTCCAGAGTCGTCCTGGTTGGCAGACTGTCTTATCTCTTCATTCGGTGCGTGGTATACTTTCTGTCGGTTCCGCAAGCTTGAGTGGCAGGAGACTCAGACAAGTTTGAGCGCCTCATTGCATGTTTCTTCACCCCCTATCCTTCCTCGGGATGTAGACCTGGTTAAGTAGCTCCGGAGAGCCGAAGGGGGCTTCCCCCAGAAAACCAGTGTTGAATGTAATTAAACGCCATTTTCTGGGGAGTCCCGGAGGCTTCCCTGCAACCCTCCCTCTCTCTCCCTCCCTCCGGTCGTCAATTTTCGTGTGTTTTGACACCCAGCCTCTGAACTGGGGGTGTGGATAGCCGGTGCAGGGGGTCTCGGGGTTTCCCTTTCTCCCTCCCGGGGAGGAGGGGAGCTGCATAGATGGCGGTACAGTGACGGTTGTGACGTAATGCTCAGTTGCTCGTTTTTTGTTTGGGGAATTCTGTCCAACAGTTCAGCTTTCTGTAGCAATTTTTAACCAGATAGGGTTTGTTTTGGGGTGCCTACCTTTCTGGGTGCCTGACCCGTTCAGTGGCAAACATAGAAATGCTTCCAACCACATGGGGGTTTCTATAGGCTATTGCTCCTCGTGCCTCTCTGAGGGGGCCAGGTTCTGACTTGTTGTCCCTGGTAGGCCTAAGAACTCCATTCGCTTTGACTGATCCCCTCAGAGAGGCGCAAGGAGCAATGGCCATATGAGTACTCTAGAACCTCCCCCCAAAAAAAGAAAACAAACACGCAAATCATCACTACCTCTGAGCAAGTTCTTTTTCTTGTCACTGGCTCCTTTGGGTACTCGATCCCTTTCTAGGTGTTCTACTCATCTTGAGTCATCCATCTTTTCCTGCCCCATCTTGTCTGCAATAACACGGACGACTTTATTTACTCTCTTTGTCAGGAAGTTTTAGTTCTTGGGGTTACTTTTATCCCCCCTTGTTACGTGTTTTATTCTCCTATGGGTTTTTCAGGGTTTGGTGCCATGGTGCCTTCCCCTTCCTGTACTCGATGTGTTCACAGATGCCTTGTCTCTTGGCTGGGGCTTTGTGACCAGCACTCACCAGGCTGGCCAGGGTCGTTGGGCTCTGTCCTTCATCGAGCTCACAGCACGGTGTGGGAGCTTGCAGCTGTGTGGCTGGCGTTGTGGTGGATTCAGCCTCTTCAAGGCTCTATGATTCGGCTCCAATCGGACTGCACTCCTGTGGTTCATTGTCTCAACCGAGGAAGGTCTCTGCAGTCCATTCCTCTTTGGAACTGGTCACTTTGGGTAGCTCTTCTGTTGAGTTCTCGGAGCTTAGCTCTCCACGCCGTTCATATTTGAAGAGTGTCCAACGTCCTGGCAGACGGCTTGTCGTGCTTCATTCTCCTTTCCATGGCGTGGACGGTTGATGCCACCTCCTTCCTTTGCGTTTGTCGGACATACAAGCGACCATAGGTGGTCCTCCTCGCGTCGACGTGGTTTCGGCATCTCCCATTATACGTGGCTCCGTTCCCGACTGCGAGGCTATCGTGGTAGACACTTCTGGTAGGACTGGTCGAGGTGGGGGGTTCCTGTACCTTTATCTCCTGGTCCAGCTGCTACTTTGGGTTCTAGCTTGGCTCGAATCCTATCCGATGAGGATGTTTCATCTGGCCCTATGGTGGCCGGCCCAGCCTTGGTTTCAGGCACTGCTTGCTTGGTGTCCGAACCTGGTAGTCTTTCTCCCGGCTTTGCCTCTTTCAGCAGGTCGAACCAGTGATTTACCTTACTCATTTGCCTTACTCCTCTGCTCTTCACTTCTGGAATTCTGATGTGGGTATATCGCCACTTGTATGGTTATCAGGTGGCTTCATTGATGGTGTCGCACCTGCGGTCTTCGTCTCAGTGACAGTATGTAGTCTTCTGGCAGTCTTTCTGCCATTTTCTTTCCCTTCAGAGGTTGTTTTCTTTGTCTGTGATGGTGGTTTTGCCCTTTCTTGGCTCTTTCTAGACCTGCATCTCCTGCCGCATACTGTTGCTTCTTCTCATTCGACGTTGGCGGAGCCGCTCCAGCTTGGGTGTTACTTCTGCTCCATTCCGCAAGCTCTCCCGTGCCTTTTTTCACCTCCGGCCTGCTCATACGCCACCTGAGCCATCTTGGCCTTTGTACTGGGTGCTCTCTTTTCTTTCCTCCCCTCGGTTTGTAGTGGTCCTTTTGTGTTTTTTTTTTTCCGAAAGCCTTTTTACTGGCTTTGGCCTCTGGGGGGTCGTGTTGCAGAGCTTCATGCTCTTCTCTGGTGCAGGGGTTTCTGCTCCTTTAGTCCTGGTGGCCATTTTGTTTGTTTGCAGCCGTCTTCTTTTTTTCTGGTGATGAATGAGACTGCTGGCTCCCCACAGAAAATCAGCATTGAATGTAATGAAACGCCATTCTTTGGGCAAGCCCCAGAGGCTCCCTGACACCCTCCCTCACTTCGGTCGGCAGTTTTTATCATTCTAGGAACTTGAGTGATGGGCCTGAGTGGGCTTCCCCTCCCCCATTTCGGGAGAGGGGGGCACTAAGGAGCGGGTGTACTAGTTGGATGACGATTTGCTTGTTTGTTTTCTTTTGGGGGGAGTTATTTGGCTCTGTTTGGACATAGGTTGCAATTTTTACCAGTTGAGAGTTTGTAGTGTTTTGCCTATCTTTCTGAGTGCCCTCCCCGGTCGATAGCAGACATGAGATACTCGAAATGAAGAGTGCTCATAATGGCCATTGCTCCCTCCACCTCTCTGAGGGGACCAGGTTCTGGCTCATGGTTCCTGGGAGACATTCAGAACTCTCGGAATTGATGACACCAAACTAATATGGCACATATCAGTTTGGATAGCTTCAGGGAGCCTCAGAGGCTCGCCCAGAAAATGGCCTTTTATAACATTCAATGCTGTTTTTTTTTTATTATAGTGGACGTGTGACCTCTGTTTTTTCACATGGAGGAAAGGGATAGCCCGGGGCTGACGGGTAGAACAAATTATGTGATGGAACAAATCTGCCTCATCCCATATGGTTTGTTCAACTGACACACTGCAAAGGTAACAAGGGAATAACACCAATGTAGTTATTATAATTACTTTAAAATGGCTCATACTCTTAATGGCTATTAAATTCCAAGAATAAAGGGGGATAATAATGGTAGCTAATGGCACGAGCGGGTGAGGCTTGCGTGGACTTACCGGGAACTAAAGTTCGAGGGATCTCCAAGCTGCCATGTGAGGGCATGGTGGGAAAACACTGTAAGGGCATGAGCTTGCACACTGTACCCTAGAGCAGGGGTCTCCAAACTTTTCAATGTAAGGGCCACATTATATATTTCCCATATTTATGCGGGCCGAAGGAATAAAAAATGAAAAAAAAAAAAAAAATCAGTGCCAGTAATTTAATTTCCTCAAATATTAAAGTATAAACATGGAAAAATTAAAACATATCTTTTTGGAAAAAATTAGGGTAAACTAAATAGATTCCTGCCTTTAGTTTTATGCAACCAAATTAGTGTGACGAATGATACTGTCATTTTGACTTCAAAATTTCATTAAAATCAGGTTCCAGATTAGATGAGCCAAATGTAAGAATTGATTTCAAGTGATCATCAGACAAATTTGCTCGATAGTTAGATTTCACATACTTCATTTTGGAAAATGTTTGTTCACACAAGTATGTTGAACCAAAAATGGACACAAAACTACAAGCAAACTTTATCAAATTTGGAAACTGATCTGGCTGCAGGCATTTATAAAACTCAATCAGATTTCCTTCTCTATACTTATCTTTCAGTCTGTCATCTGCCTGGAGATCAATAATTTCCATTTGAAATTGAGTTGGAAGATTTTCAGCATTGCAGTCAAATGGATTATGAAAGAGCCTGATTTCATTTGCTTTGGCATCAAGGTCAGCAAATCGCTTCTGAAACTGTTTTTTCAAATCTGAAATTATTTCATTTGCAAATGAAAAAGGAAATTCAACTTTACTTTCTGCATGAAATTTTTCACAACATGGAAAATGAGCAAAATTCTTAACCTTCACCTGGCCTTCAAGTAGCGCAAGTTTTGCTCTGAATGCCTTGACATGAACAAAGTAGTCACTGATCAAATTTGTTTTGCCTTGCAATTTCAGATTCAAGTTATTCATATGACCTGTCATATCTGCAAAAAATGCCAATTTCCAAATCCATTCACATTCTGATAATAATGGCTGAGGTTTATTTTTCTCTGTGAGAAATAAATCAATTTCTAATCTGAGCTCAAAGAAATGCAGCAAAACCTTTCCACAACTAAGCCATCTAACTGCTGTATAATAAGGCAAGTCAACAAACTCCGCATCAATTTCTTTCAAGAAATCACGGAACTGGCGATGGTTGAGTGCATGAGATCTAATGAAATTAACCACAGAAACAACAGGTTTCATGACACAAGACATATCAACATATTTTAGGCACAATGCTTGTTGATGGATAAGGCAATGCAAAAAAATGGGTTTTGAGAATCCTCCAACCTCACAAGCTGTTGTAATTTGCCCAACCAAATCCTTCTTTGTCCCAGACATATTCTTTCCTCCATCAATTGTCACACACTGCACTTGTTTCCATTCCAGGTTATATTCTGTCATAGTTTTACTTACTTCATTGAAAATGTCCTCTCCAGTTGTTGTGGTGTGCATGCTGTGAACTGATGCTAATTCTTGGGTCACATTAAATTCACTATCAACACCACGAATGAATACTAAGAGCTGAGAAGTATCACACACATCAGTTGATTCATCCAACGCAAGAGAATACCAACAAAATCTTTTTGTTTTTTCCTTTATTTGCCGAATTATGTCGCCTCCTAAATCTTCAATTCTACGAGCAACAGTATTTGACCCAAGACTTATCATTTTGAAGAGGTTTACTTTTTCTGGACATACCTCTCCTGCTGCTTCCACTATACACTCTTTTATGATACTACCATCAGTGAAAGGTTTTCCTTTTTTGGCCAACACATAGGCAACTTTGTAACTGGCTCTAGTTGAAGTTTCATTTTCAGATTTTTTCTTACTGAAAACAGCTTGTTGAGAATGCAGACTGTGCTGAAATGATTCAAACTTTTTAGTGCGTTCTGCTCCTGTGATGTGAGAATAACTTGAGCCATGTTTAGATTCATAGTGCCGACGAATATTGTATTCCTTCAGAACAGCAACACTGTCTCTACATATGAGGCATAAAGCTTTATCATTTGCTATCACAAAAAAGTACTTTATCTTCCATTCGTCATTGAACTGACGGCACTCACTGTCCACTTTTCTTTTCTTTATCTTTTCCATATCTGAAAACATAAGGGTAAAATAAATTAAATAAATTCTACAGGAAAAAAACAGCTTGTATGTGGTGTTAAAAAGCATAGCATATTATTATAAAGTGGTAAATATTATGGCAACAGCTTTCGTTGATAAACTTAATGGTTACCATTTTAACTATTTTAAACATGCAATATTTTTGGCTACAATAGTATTATTGCTATTTTGTATAAATAAGATAAAGGTATTGTCAAAGTACAGAGAAAAGAATATTGTACAGTGTTTGTGCTCCTTGAAACAGAAGCAGCGAAGCCCCACTCGCCCTCCATCCCCACAATATACAGTTATACACAACTGATTGGTTGTAATGCACAACACATACCTACCAGTACTAGTATCTGTGCGTCACACTATCGAGAGAGAGGAAACCTGACTCGGGCTGAGCGCCAGCAGTCAGCAGCCCCAGCTTTGAATAATTCTGCGATGCCATTCGTACGATAATTATTTTTTCAAGGCCACCACACAGGGATTTGTTTGGCGGGCCGGATGAAATTATGTGGCGGGCCGGATGTGGCCCGCGGGCCATAGTTTGGAGACCCCTGCCCTAGAGTACGAACTCACAAAACTTGTCCTTTACTTCCATCCTTATAGTATAGATATATTACTTTAACCCCTTAGACCGCGCAATATATATATAAATAATTTCAGTAACAAAACTGGTACTGCACAACACATCAATAGCTGTTTTTGTGTCTAGTGCTATAATTTAAACGACCCGCGTGGGATAGGGGCAGCTATAGTGTAGCCATGACCGATAGTTGGCAGACGCCACCTAGAAAAAAATTGTGGCCAACATTCGTGGATGTGAGAGCCTTAGCACTGAGCGAGCCACCAAGGTGGACGCACACAGCATGAGCGCACAGCACTTCTGTTCAGCTTTTGACCACAGCATTGCCTAAAAATATCAAAATATATATGTACATGCTATTATCTAGTGGTGATAGTATTACAGAAGACCCTTGACAGTGATAAAACTGACCAGTATCCTGATAATAGTAGGATTGTGGTGATATTTAGCGCTATGCTCCATGTAGGGAGGAGTAAGGCTGTGGGAGGGAGGGTGGTGGCGTCGTCTTCTGACTGTGTGAGGTCAACTTTTATTGACTGCACTCACCATACCAGATTAGTGGTTCGCTATGGTGAACACAAATGTAGATACTTATATATAACGTGTGTGTAGAGTGTGATAACAGCAATAGGAGTGTGTTGGAAGCCGCCATTTTGGTGAGGCGGTGCGTCATCTGCACGATTTTTCATGTTGTTTATTGGTGGCCACTATGGTCTTTGGGCACCATACCAGCTTATTTGTACAGGTATGGTGAATAAAACATGTAGATACTTATATATAATGTGTGTATATAGGGTATTAACACCACAAACAATATTGTTGGAGGAGAAATATTAGTGCGCCTGACCTTGAGGGCGGCCGCCAGCTGACTGTGTGAGAAGCTACATCTTATTGCCTTTACTCACCATACAAGCTTAGATGTACAATTATGGTGAACAAAGTATGTAGATACATATATTTAATGCCTGTGTATAGTGAATAAAAGCAAAAACAGTAAGGTGGGAGGAGTATGTTGGAGAGTGAGGAGGTGAGTGAGGGAGTGGTGGCGAGTGGCTGACTAGCTGGTGAGTGACGGCCACTCTTCATTGCTTTTTGACTCACAATACCAACTTAGTGGTTCGTTATGGTGAACAAAACATGCAGATACGTATATATAACATGTGTGTATATAGTGTAATAACAGCAAAACTATGTTTATTGTTTTATGAACATAATAATTGAATCACTAAAATGAACATAATAATTTTGAGTACAGTGATGGTTCACACATATTATTTAATATATTTATCACAATATGTCGTGAAGGAAACTAACTCTTAATATTTTTTTTTTTTTTGAGATATATACAAGAGTTGTTACGTTCGTGTACAGCCACTAGTATGCGTAGTGTTTTGGGCAGGTCCCTGGAATACGATCCCCCGCCACGATGAATCGTTTTTTCATCCAAGTACACATTTTACTGTTGCGTTAAACAGAGGCTACAGTTAAGGATTTGCGCCCAGTAAATCCTCCCCGGCCAGGATACGAACCCATGACATAGCGCTCGCGGAACGCCAGGCGAGTGTCTTACCACTACACCACGGACACTGCGTGGTGACTATATAGATATTTACGGAGACTATATTGATATTTAAATGATTGAATTGAATTACTCGAAGGACGACCCTATTTTTATTGAAAAGGGAAAAAGATAAATAATGCAATAAAAAGGACTGAGATACCAGTGCCTGTGGATAATGTAACCATCAAGAATTATTTGTTGAATATTAACCCTTAAACTGCGCATGGCGTATATATACGCCATGAGTAACATGTCCCATGGTGCTCATGGCGTATATATACCCCTTAGGGTACCAGGCACGATTCAAATGGCCCGCGGCTACACGGGGTTCACATTAGCTTCCTCAGGGCTCTTGTAAACAGACGCCATTTAAAAAAAAAATCGTGGGCAATATTCTCAGGTGTGAGAGCCACAGTACTGTTGGAGCAAGCAAGGCTGGCGCACGTAGCATGAGCGAACAGCGTTGCTGTTCAGCTTGTGACCACAGTATCGCCGAAAAATGTCAAAATAAATATATAATATATAAATGACAATATTACAGATGACCCCTGACTGTGATAAAAATAACCAGGGTTGTGATAATAGCAGGATTGTTGTAATAACTAGCACTGTGGAAGGAGTGATGCTGAGGGACGGAAGGAGATTGCATCATTTACTGAATGTGAGGTCACCTGTTATTGTTGGCATTCACCATTCCAGCTCATTGGTTCTCTATGGTGAACACAAATGTAGATACTTATATATAATGTGTGTATTAGTGTAATAACAGCAAAAGGATTATGCTGGGAGGAGCTATTTGGGTGACAGAGGTGCCGTTTTTCTGCATGATTTGTCTAGCTGTGTAGAGGGTAATCACTATGCTCTTTGGGCAATCTACAAGCTTAGGTGTAAAGTTACAATGCATACAACATGTAGATACTTATATATAATGTGTATATAGTGTAATAACATTGCAAACAGTATTGTTGGGGGAAAAAGTTTAGTGAATGTGACCTCGAATGAGTGAGGGAGCCACCTGCTGACTGTGTGTGTAGCAACGACTCTTAGTGCCTGAACTAACTACAGAGCACCACTTGGTTTCCGAACCCCTTGGGGACGAGACCAGTCGGTTAACATGTAAGTTCGTAAACGATAAATAAAGGGAAAAAATAAATTAGAAATGTAAAAAAAAAAACTGCGAAAAATTTATGGAAAAAACTCTAGGGCAAAAAATTGACAGGAAATACGATCGTATTTTGTTTGTACTCACCAATAAGTGAAGTCCTGATCCTCTTTATAAAAGTCCTTAGCCCTTCAATTGCGCATCGCATCATATGATGCTTTGACCGACTTGCAGTAAATTGCGCATCGCATCATATGATGCGTTGGAGTACTACGCAAGATTTAAACGGCCCGCGGATACACGGGGTTCACCACACCTTCATCAGGGCTCTTGTAAACAGACGCCATTTTTTAAAAAAATCGTGGGCCAAACTCCTGGGTGTTAGGGGCCTCAGTATCGAGTAAGCTACCAAGCCTGACGCACGCAGCATGACCTCACAGCACTGCTGTTCAGCTTGTGACCACAGCATCGCCTAAAAATGCCATAATATACTTGTTCATGCTATTATGTAGCAATAATATTATTACAGAAGACCCCTGACTGTGATAAAACTGACCATGGGTCTGATAATAAGAGGATTGTGATGATATTTAGCGCTGTGCTCCATGGAGGGAGGAGTAATGCTGTGGGAGGGAGGGTGGTGGCGTTGTTATCTGACTGTGTGTGGCCACCTTTTATTGACTGCACTCACCATACCAGCTTAGTGGTTCGTTATGGTGAACACAAATGTAGATACTTATATATAACGTGTGTATAGAGGGTATAAACAGCAAGAGTAGGAGGTTGGGAGTCGCCATTTTGGTGAGAGAGGAGCGTCGTCTGCAGGAATTATCGTGTTGTTTACTGGTGACCACGATGGTCTTTGGGCACCATACCAGTTTACTTGTACAAGTCTGGTGAATAAAACCGGTAGATATTTATATATAATGTGTGCATATAGCGTAATAACACCACAAGCAGTATTGTTGGAGGAGAAATATTAGTGCATCTGGCCTTGAGGGCGGCAGCCATCAGCTGACTGTGAGGTCCATCGTCTTTGTGCCTTTACTCACCATACAAGCTTAGATGTACTGTTATGGTGAACAAAACATGTAAATACTTATATATAACGTCTGTATATAAAAGCAAAAACAGTATGGTGAGTGGAAAATGGTGGCAAGTCAGGTGAGGTGAGGGAGGGAGTGGCAGCCAGTGGCCTGCCACTGCCACTCAGCATACCAACTTAGTGGTTCGTTATGGTGAACACGAATGTAGATACTTATATATAGCGTCTGTATATAGTGAATAAAAGCAAAAACAGTATTGTGGGAGGAGAATGTGGGTGAGTCAGATGACTTGAGGGAGGGCGTGAGTGGCTGGCTGGTACACGGCGGTCACTCCTCGTTACTTTTTGACTCATAATAGCAACTTAGTGGTTTGTTATGGTGAACAAAACATGCAGATACTTATATATAACCTGTGTATATAGTGTAACAACCGACAAAGTATTTGTTCACTGTTTGATGAACATAATTGAATCAACAATAAGCACATCATTTTTTTGAGTACAGCTATGATTCACTCATTTCATTATATAAATATATCACACTACACACTATTGAATAATATTACAGCAAAAAACTACGAAAAATCAATCAGAGACATTGAAATAATTAGGCAATTATCTCTTTGTGGCAACTCCGGCCTGACAGCTGGCGATCAACAGACCGCCTGGGACGCATGCTGAGTGAGCGCCTGTTTTGTGTCAGACTTCCCTGCCCTATAGCGGCCAATATATTCAACTTACGATTTTTTTATTATTTTTCCCGTGATCAGTGAACACAAATTAACAGGTTAGGAAGAAAAATATATATTTTTTTTTTTTGTATGCGCCTGTGGATGTCAAATGGTATATAGCTATGCGCCATTTAAGGGTTAATTGTTCGTAGCTGATTATTAAGAAGTCTGGCAAACATCCTCTGGATGTTTCCTGCCAGCCTGCAGGAACATCCTGCCAGCCTGCCAGCCTGCCTGCCAGCCTGCCAGCCTGCCTGCCAGCCTGCCTGCCAGCCTGCATGCCAGCCAGTCTGCCAGCCAGTCTGCCAGCCAGTCTGCCAGCCTGCCAGCCTGCCTGCCAGCCAGCCAGCCTGCCAGCCTGCCTGCCTCACTCTCTGCCTGCCTCCCTCCCTGCCATCCTGCTAACGGGTCGAGTGTGTTAGGCTTAAAATTCAGGAGTGAGCCGATCTCTCCCCCACCACCACCCACCACCACCGACAAACTCACCCCCCCCCCCTACATCCCATACTCTCTCTTCAAGGTCATGCGGTTCAACCACGTGACTATACCTGCCTCCCTGCTTGCCATCCAGCCTGCCTCCCTCTCTGCCTGCCATCCAGCTTGCCTCCCTCTACCTGCCATCCAGCCTGCCTGCCATCCAGCTTACCTCCCTCTCTGCCTGCCATCCAGTCTACCTCCCTCTCTGCCTGCCATCCAGCCTGCCTCCCTCTCTGCCTGCCATCCAGTCTACCTCCCTCTCTGCCTGCCATCCAGTCTGCCTCCCTCTCTGCCTGCCATCCAGTCTGCCTCCCTCTCTGCCTGCCATCCAGCCTGCCTCCCTCTCTGCCTGCCATCCAGTCTACCTCCCTCTCTGCCTGCCATCCAGCCTGCCTCCCTCTCTGCCTGCCATCCAGTCTACCTCCCTCTCTGCCTGCCATCCAGTCTGCCTCCCTCTCAGCCTGCCATCCAGTCTACCTCCCTCTCTGCCTGCCATCCAGCTTACCTCCCTCTCTGCCTGCCATCCAGCCTGCCTCCCTCTCTCCCTGCCATCCAGTCTACCTCCCTCTCTGCCTGCCATCCAGTCTACCTCCCTCTCTGCCTGCCATCCAGTNAGGACGATACAGCGATCATATCCAGTTGTAGCTCTGAGCGTCACCCTTGCAATCCTATGCTATCTCCAATTTATTTAGATGATACATAGATGAATCGTTTTCTGCATTCAGTGATGATGCATCTGATACAAGTAGCATAGATGAATAGTGTTAGCGGCTTCCATGGTGGTGTTTTCCATAGATATTTTCAAGAATACCTGAATCTCTTCCTAACTGATGGACACTCTTTGAGGCTAGCTGAATCTCTTTCTGACTGACGGATGCACTTTGAGGCAAGCTGAATCTCTTCCTGTGTGGGACCATACAAAGCGATCTTTTCAAGACTCCCTTACAAATTGATCTTTTCCTATAATACTACTTTATGCTTTACAAACTTGGCTACATACAACCTACAAGTACTAAAGCCATGGGTGCATGTGAGTGCGTTATTTGCAAGCACACAGAATGAAGAAACAGGAAGCGAAAATTTATCTGTACCTTGTGCACTGAGAGCGAAGTCGCTCTGTGTACCATTTACTACTTCGTTGATTATTACTCACTTCCGAAGTACTGAGTGTGTAATACAGTGTGTTACTGTGTAAATAGTGTGTGAAACTGTACATATTTTAAATTTAGTGAATTTTTAACACGTAATATTGCGACAATAAACATTTATTGTGGACACATTACTGACACATGTATCACAGTTCCATGGAACATTATGAACGTTCTACTGTATACGTATTGTAAAGGACACAAATATGTATCATATACAATAAAAAACAAACAAATAAAACCGCATTGGAAATACATATAACAAATAATTGAAAATATATATGTGGCAACACCCGGTGCTTGAATGGCCCGTGTGACCGTGTCTGGGCGATTCATGCACGGGCGACCAGGCCGTGATGACGTCACAGCGCACCTTGCCCACGTCCCCACAGCCAAAGTAAGTGGAATTTGGTATTTATTTTTACATAGACATGTTCAGGGAAGGGAATTTATCATTTTACGAAGAAATTAGAATTTTTTGGGAACACTATATTTCATGCGCACCGGGGGAGTTTCACAATAAACTCGGCGCAGCACAGTGGTTAAAACTCGTTGACAAAGCCAGGCAAGAAGTGACTCAAAGAACCCTCATCTCTGGCTGGAGAAAATTGTGGCTTGAATGTCTGTCAGAACTAGACTTTGAGGGGTTTGAGCCTGTAAATGAAGTACCTATTGTTGAGGAAATTGTTACCCTGGGCCAGAAAATCGGCTTGGAATTGGATGGTGCTGATGTGGAGGAGTTGGTGGCAGAACACAGCGAAGAACTGACCACCAAAAAACTCCAAGCCCTTCAAAAGGAGCAGCAACAAGAGGCAGCTGAGGAAATTTCTTCAGGGGAGGATGAGGCAATTGAGAATGTCCCTTCCTCAACAATTAGGAAGTGATGTAGGCTGTAGGAAAAAATGCAAACTTATTGAAACGACTCGCCCAGAGAAAGCTGTAGTAGGCAGATGCATTAACCTTTTCAATGACAATGTGATGCCTCACTACAGAGAAGTGTTGCAAAGAAAGGAAAAACAATCTTCAATGGAATGTTTCCTTGTGAGAAAATCAAGCAGTGAGCCTCAACCAGGTCCGAGTGGTATGCAGGCAAAGCGTGCCAGAGAAGTCTTCACTGCCTGAGGTTATAATGGAAGTGGACTCCCCTTCCAAACAGTAACACCTTTCCCCCAACCCCCTCCTCACCATTTTCCGTACACCAACAGGAGTCATCAGCAAAGGTAAGTAATAACTTGAACATAACACACAGAGATCACACTAACGTGATGCATCAAATGAACAAATCTACAAGGGCTGTGACGAGGATTCGAACCTGCGTCCGGGAGCATCCCAGACTCTGCCTTAATCGACTGAGCTACGATAGAGTTAAAAGGATTGAAACCGAAGTTCTACTGAACTTACTGGATCCCGTAGCCTCTCCAAGGCACAAACCAGGATTTTACACAACCCTCCCCCCCCTGCACCCGAGCTATGTCACTAGGCCGTTCTCCCTCTTTGCCCTTACATCATTACACACGCAGGTTCATATCACACATGCCTTTACATCATCCCGGACGCAGGTTCGAATCCTCGTCACGGCCCTTGTGGATTTGTTCATTTGTTTAACTTGAACATACTTTTGTAGTGAAGATTTGGGTGAATTAGGTATAAAATTTACTCTGACATGAATTTTTGGGGAGTCAGGAACAGATTAATTCACTTCCCATCATTTCTTATGGGCAAATTCCCTTCGGTTTACGAATTTTCGGGTTACGAACCATCTCCAGGAACGGATTAAATTCGTAAACCGAGGTGCCCCTGTACTATACCAGCTTAGTGGTTCGCTACGGAGAACAAAACGTGCAGATACTTATATGTAATGTCTGTATATAGTGAATAAAAGCAAAAACAGTATGGTGGGAGGAAGATGTTGGCGAGTCAGGTGTTGTTGAAGGAAGAAGTGGTGGCGAGTGGCTGGCTGGCTGGTGTGGCGGCCTCTCCATGCAGCTTTTTGACTCAGCATACCAATTTAGTGGTTTGTTATGATGAACAAAACATGCAGATTCTTATAAATAACATGTGTATATAGTGTAATAGCTGCAAAACTATTTGTTTATTGTTTTATGAACATAATAATTGAATCACTAATATGCATACCATAATTTTGAGTATAGCGATGACTCATACATTTTATTATATAAATATATCACACTTCAAAATACACAAAATATCTAATCACTATTGAACAATATTACTGAAAAAAATTTAGAAAAATATCAGACATTGAAATAATTAGGTAGTAATATCTTTGTGGCAACTCCAGCCTAACAGCTGGGGCGGTGCAGACCTCCTCTGGCGCCTGCTCTGTCAACGTCTCTTTTTTTGCCAGACTTCCCCGCCTTTTTGCTGCCAAAATATGCCACTTAAGGTTTTTTTTATTATTTTTCTTGTGATCAGGGAACACAAATGAACACTTTTATAAAACGAAATATTTTTTTTTCTGGGGGAGCCCCTATGGCTATCCAGGCTGAATAGGATATCCCTAACTTTGGCAACAGTCGATGTAATTACCTAAGTGTAGTTACAGGATGAGAGCTATGCTTGTGGTGTCCCGTCTACCCAGCACTCTTTGTCATATAACGCTTTGAAGCTACTGACGGTTTTGGCTTCCACCACCTTCTCGCTTAACTTGTTCCAACCGTCTACCACTCTGTTTGCGAAAATAAATTTTCTTATATTTCTTCGGCATCTTTGTTTAGTTAGTTTAAAATATGACCTCTTGTTCTTGAAGTTCCAGGTCTCAGGAAATCTTCCCTATCGATTTTATCAATTCCTGTTACTATTTTGTATGTAGT
>WNGS01044606.1:0-12336 GCA_020271785.1 Procambarus virginalis
TTTGTGATTAAAGGTAAGTTAATATATCATTATGTGCCTCATTATCCTTCACATTCTCTTAATTATCTTCCACACTCAAAGTGTTTAGCCTATTATGTGCATGTATCATCTTGTGCCTCTTCATATGTCCAAGCTGACGGAATCTCTTCCCACACTCTGGACACTCATGAGGTTGTCACCTGAATGCACTAACATGTGAGTCTTCATATGTCCAAGCTGACGGAATCTCTTTCCACACTCTGGACACTCATGAGGTTTGTCTCCTGAATGCACTAACATGTGCTGAATTATATTTCCACGTTCTCTAAATTTTTTGCCACACTCGGCACACTGAAAAGATCTCTCATCCGCATGCACCATCTGATGTGTCTTCATATGTTCAAAAAGTCTGAATTTTTTTCCACACTCTGGACACTCATGAGGTTTATCACCTGAATGCACTAGCATGTGAGTCTTCATAACTCGAAGACGACTGAATCTCTTCCCACACTCTGGACATTCATGAGGTTTGTCACCTGAATGCACTAACATGTGCTGAATTATACTTCCACGTTCTCTAAATTTTTTGCCACATTCAGCACATTCTAAAGGTCTTTCGTCCCCATGCACCATCCTGTGAGTCTTCATATGTGCAAGCTGCCTGAATCTCTTCCCACACTCTGGACACTCGTGAGGTTTTTCACCTGAATGCACTAACATGTGAGTCTTCATATTTCCACAGTGAGTGAATCTCTTCCCACACTCTGGACATTTAAAAGGTTTGTCATCTGAATGCACTAGCATGTGTAACTTCAGTTGTCTAGGACGACTGAATCTCTTCCCACACTTTGGACATTCATGAGGTTTGTCATCTGAATGCACTAACGTGTGCTTTTTCATATATCCAAGCTGATTGAATCTCTTCCCACACTCTGGACACTCATGAGGTTTGTCACCTGAATGCACTAACATGTGATTCTTCATATGTCCAACCTGATTGAATCTCTTCCCACACTCTGGACACTGGTGAGTCTTCATCTTCTTTATTATGGGTGCAGTTTGTGTGAAGGTTTTCTCCTCTGGGTGACTGCACGAGTGGTGATGGTGGGAGACGCGTCAGGGTCAAAGTCAATGTTGACGGTTGGGCAAGGCTTGAGTGTTGTTTCTTAGACTTAGATTTGATATGAGCACTTAGCGGTCACTGGTAGTGCTTCTTCCTTATAATAGGTGCAGTTTGTGTCAAGGTTTTATGCTCCTCTCTGAACACTCCAACCGACACTCACTAGCACTGTTGACAAAATGGCGCTCGATGCACATGAAAGCGTTCCAATGTTTTTTTCTGGTTCCATATCTTATTCTTTCAACAAGTATCTCTGGGAATTCTCATTATCTGCCGATGTAGACCTGACCAAATGTAAACTGTGTCAACAAAATTATTCGCACACCCTCCGTCACTATGTGATGGAGTGCGAAAAGATACGTGAATTTAGAGACAATTCTATAACCAATGTTCCAGCGATGTGTAAATATTTCATTCAAAATGATCTGCTACCAGAAATTTTAGCCAAATATCCCCAGTTTGCTAACTGTAGGTAGTAACAGAGTGATTGTAACCTATCCACCGCTGCCCACTGGATGGGGGGCGGTGTGCAGGACAAACATATAAATTGTGACACTAGCTCTCCACATATGTCAGTTGCTTAATTTAGAACCTGTATTTGAGGTCGATCTCGAACCCATTGTTGATGTGACGACTTATATTAAATTTTGTAACTAGCTCATCAAGATTGTAACTTGCTTAGCTAAATGAATTGTGGGGTTCAGTCCCTGAGCCCATTATGTGCCTCTGTAACCCTTTCCACTACCGCCCACAAGATGGGTATGGGGTGCATAATAAATGAACTAAAACTAACTATTCTTTCAACTTATTTTTATTTACAGCTGGTTGTGTTCTTTTAATATTTATGTTTTCCTCGTGTTTTCCAGTCGCAGAAAGTACTTGGAGTTGTTTGTTTATATATAATAGCACATAATTAAATGTTTTTTAAAGGAAACAGTTCTCCCTTGGTGGATGCACGTCTATGCATGTGAGGAACCCTGCACACGCCTAGATTTAGATTTAGATTTTTTATTCAGGTAAAGGTACATACATTAAATTACATACACAATGCTGGATTTAAAGATAGAGATAGAGATCCGGCAGACATAAACAATTATAGACCAATATCAAACCTACCCTTACTCTCAAAAATATTTGAAAAAATTATCGACAAACAGCTTTACTCCTATATCAAAAAAAAATCAAAATGTTTATTTAGGTAAGGTACATACATACAAGTGATAGTACAGAGTGATGGAGTTATAGATAGGGCTAGTACATACAATGCCTAAAGCCACTATTACGCAAAGCGTTTCGGGCATGAGAAACTTATATGACTAAGGCTTAATACTAATTGAGCATAAGGAATAAAATGAGTTGAGAACAAAAAAAACAGTTAAGAAGGGGGGAACATGGCTGAGAAAGCAGCACAAATACAATTCGGTCGACAAAACACCGTCATTTAATGTGTTGCGTAAGAAAGCAATCGTCAATTAATTCTAGAAAATCTTCTGCTTCACTATTCCCTGTTTTGTTCAACCAGTTTATTCCACTAAAATTAAAGTCACCCATGACATAAATACTGTTAGATCTAGATGCCCTAGATATTTTATCCCATAGATGCTTTGCTTCCATTCTGTCTAAATTTGGTGGCCTATATATAACTCCTATTGTAATATTATTTGCTTTTTCGTTTAATTCTATCCAAATGGTTTCTGTGTGTGGCTCAGTTTTGATTCCCTCTTTGAGACTACATTTCAAATTGTCCCTAACGTATATGGCTACTCCACCTCCTCGTCTAATATATCTATCTGTGTGAAATAGTTAAATCCATTTATTTGATATTCAGCTAATAGTTCTCTATTATCTACATTCATCCACGTTTCGGTAAGTGCAATAATATCTATTTTTTCTGTGCAGACAAGAGCATTTAATTCGTTAATTTTATTTCTTAGACTTCTACTGTTAGTGTAATATACCCTAAGTGAATTGTTATTTTGAGGCCCTTCTCTTTCCCTGATCATTTGCCAATTCCTTTCTCCCACAAACACATACTTTTATTACCTCCTTCCTCCAAATCAATTCCCATACCTCTATCTACTAACAGTTTAAACCCATACTAACAGTAAACATACTAACAGTATGTGATGATAGTATCTGGGGAGGGCTGTGGATCTAAGGGTACCCACTGCACTTTCCTTTTAAACATAACTAGAATATAAAATAAATTACTTCTCATATATATCATCCGCAACCTTTTGTTAGTGTTCCATACATAGTAACTGTTCAATGTGGCAGTTTTAGCACTGTTCCACACTCCACAGTCGTCAGGAAAGTTTCTTCGTGTTTTGTCACCCATATTAAGATTATGTGAATTGTCAACCACATAAAATGTGTCTTCTTTAGCTCCACGAGGGATCTCTTTAAACACATTGCGTTTCTCTTGCAAATGCCAATAGATTTCATCTGCAAGTAAAAATCTTCCATTGTGCAGCTTATCACCAAGATGTGCAGATTGTGGGTGACCTTGAACCCACGCCTATTTGTGGAGGCATTCTAGACCTCTGTGTTGGTTTCAACGTCTCACGTCTGGGGCACATCATCTATTGTAACAGATTTGTTGTCAGATCATCACCCTAGATTGACTACACTATGTATAGGAAATACCATCCTGCCCGGTGGGACTTTCAAACGCAAACGGCTCAGTGTTCCTCCTGCTCGACGTGAAGACTTTGTTGCTCATGTGTCAGAGTGGTACAGCACTTAGATCCCTCCACAGTCCAGACATTTAACGACGATCTAGTACAGAACATTCAGATGTTTGCTGACCCTTTAGGTCGGCCCCTGCACCATCCAATAGTCGGAACGACATGAAAGGTAATAAACGTCATGCCTATTACAATGACCCCAAACTGCGTACTTTGAAACGCACTGCCAGACGAGTTGGACTTGCATATAGGGAAACACGTACGCCAGCAATGCTCAAGCTCTTTCAGAAAGCCCTAGCCAAGGCGAGGGAGCGCATGACAGAGCTCAGGCAAGATAACTGGGAAACTTTTGTTAACAGTCTCAACTCTCACACCCCCCTCAGCAGGCATGGAAGGATATTAAAAGAATTAAAGGCGATAAGATCGGCCAAGTAGCACACCCTCACCCTCTACACAGAGCAAACGAGTTAGTCGATGCTTGGGCAACCACCTCTAGCTTCAATAATCTTCCCCCAGACATACAGTTCAGATTAAATGCTGGTTACGGAGATCGAGAAAGGCTCGTTGACTTCATGCTCCACAAGGAAGATGAATGCAACGTGCCATTCACTGAGTTTGAATTACTCGCGGCCCTAAACAAAGGCAAAGCCACATCCCCCGGTGAAGATGGTATCACTTATGACATATTGCGTCTGCTCCCTTTAGTACCAGGGAATCCCCTGCTGAGCTGTATAATATGAGCTATGTTACTGGGGAACTTCCTATCTCTGGACCAACAGTATAATCATTCCAATTCCCAAGCCAAATCAAGAGAATGCTTTCCGCCCAATTTCCCTTACTAGCTGCATTTGCAAAACATTCGAGAGAATGGTCCTAAACCGTCTCCTCCATAGAATAAGAACCATGCTATCCCCCCATATATGGCTTCATGCATGGAAGGAGTGTGCATCATTGCATCACCACCTTTCTTACCCTGCACACTGAAAAGTCATATACCACCTTCCTAGATCTTAAGTCTGCCTTTGATATTGCAAATAGACATGTTATCTTGAGTGAGCTTGCAAGAATGAATGTTGGTGGTCGGCTTCTTTGTTGGATCAGGGGTTACTTATCCAACAGGAAGTCATCTGTATTTTTCCAGGGGCATAGGAGTGTAACAAGAGACTTTGAACTAGGTACCCGCAGGGTGGTGTCCTCAGTCCTACCTTATTTAATATCTTAATAAACACGCTGTTAAACTCTATACCGAGCAAACCCAACGTCCACATCATTAGCTATGCTGATGATATAATGATACACACCACTGGGTATGCTAACACGCAGAACACTCTTAACTCTGTATTAGATTCATGTCAGGACCTAGGTTTAATTATCTCAGCAGAGAAAACAAAGATACTAAATCGGCGCCCACCCAGGCAGGGAGGAGCTGTTCGCAAGATGCAACTATCTGATGGCTCCCAGCTTGACTATGTAAACAGATTCAAATACCTTGGCCTTGAGGTGCCACTGTATGGTCCTGTTGTATTCAGACTCTGTCGTCAGTATAAAGAGAGGCTCCGAGCTCTCAAGGCTGTTGCAGGTTATCACTCAGGCTATGGTGCCAATGTCAGAATTGTCAAAATGATGTACCTTGCATACATCAGATCTTTAGTGGATTATGCTGCACCTCTGCTTGTTTTGATGCCTGAAAGAAAGCTTGGAGGGCTTGAAAAATTGCAGAACGAAGCCTTGAGGATAATCCTTGGGTGCCCTCGTACCACAAAGATACTTAATATGAGAAAGGAACTTAATATTCTGAGCGTTGTTGATCGTGTTACTGAAATTAACTGTCAAATTGGTATAAAAATGCTTAGGCTAACTCATCCTAATCCTTGCACAGAAGCCCTCCAGACTTACTTTATTGAAGATCAGCATTGTTCCAAATGGATAACAAAACTGGAACTCAACTCAGAATGTATGGGGTTCATGATTTGTACCAAGAGAAACAACAACGGCACTTTCCTGCACCGTGGGAGGTTACACCCTTTCCAGTTTTAATCCCTCCCTTTCCACCCAAGAAGCAAATTAGAGATCAGCCCAAGCTTCGTCTTGAGGCAAAGCTCAACGCCTTAAGCCATATTGATGCTCTGTCCACAGAGCATTCTCTCTCTCAAATCATATACACTGATGGTTCCCTACACCGCACCACGGGTGCAGCTGGAAGTGCAGTTGTTCTGACAATGGGCGATGGCTTGTACTTTGAGTGGGGAGTCCGTATAAACAATTGGGCCTCTACCCTTCAGACTGAACTATTTGCCTTGATCCTTGCACTGAAATGTGTACAAGTCTCCAAACTTGATACATTATTGTAAGTGACTCCTTATCATCCTTAAATGCTCTCAACTCTTTAAGACATAACTGTAACATGCTCGTGTCCGAAGCTAGACACAAATATAACAAAATTATTAAGGATGGTAACAGAGTCCATTTCATGTGGTCTCCATCTCATGTTGGCCTCCGAATGCATGATAGAGCTGATAAGTTAGCCAAAGAATCTGCTTTAAAGGAGCCGTTGAGTGTAACCTTGGATTGTCAATGAGCAATCTGAGAGCAGCAGTACACCGAGAACTTCAACAAGATCTTGTAGATCTGAGGCAAAGTGAAATTGACACCAGTAATTCCATCTATCATCATACTATCATGCAAGAGGAACCACACATCTATGGTTCATCCAATAAAATCAGCAGACTTCTAGATGTTACTACTGCTCGGCTTAGACTCGGTTACAAGTATCTCTGGGAATTCTCATTATCTGCTGATGTAGACCTGACCAAATGTAAATTGTGTCAACAAAATTATTCGCACACCCTCCGTCACTATGTGATGGAGTGCGAAAAGATACGTGAATTTAGAGACAATTCTATAACCAATGTTCCAGCGATGTGTAAATATTTCATTCAAAATGATCTGCTACCAGAAATTTTAGCCAAATATCCCCAGTTTGTAGACAGGCAGACGGTACGGACGACTGAGCCACTCCGGGAACTGCCCAACCGTCGTGTTGTGGACGGGTTAAAAACAACAAGGGCGACACCTGTCACGTTTCACTGACAATTATTTACCTTCGCCAGAAAACACTGCAGACGGTTATTTGTATATTTTTGGGAGACGGGGAGGGAGTTGTGGAGGGGGGGGGGTATGAAATAGGGGGGGTTGGGCAGGAAGGGGGTAGTAACTGAGTGATTGTAACCTGTCCACCGCTGCCCACTGGATGGGGGACGGTGTGCAGGACAAACATATAAATTTTGACACTAGCTCTCCACATATGTCAGTTGCTTAATTTAGAACCTGTATTGAGGTCGATCTCGAACCCATTGTTGATGAGATGACATTTATTGAATTTTGTAACTAGCTCATCAAGATTGTAACTTGTTTAGCTAAATGAATTGTGGGGGAAAACTCCCTGAGCCCATTATGTGCCTCTGTAACCCTTTCCACTACCGCCCACAAGATGGGTATGGGGTGCATAATAAATGAACTAAACTAAACGAAGTGTCGTTTCGTAACCAAAACATCAGGTTTTGTACACTGAATCAAAGCGTTGTTTCGTACACAGTGTCGGCAGATTCCTCTCTACACAGCTTCAGTCAGCACAGCTTGGGTATCACATAGCATTGGCCAGCACACAGCAACGGCCAGCACACAGCAACGGTCAGCACGAAGCATGGGGTAGCATACAGCATCTGGTATGGTGTTCACAAACAGCAGGCGTCTCTCCTCCTCCGGGCGTGAGCCAGCATGCTTCTTCCTTGTGTTTGAAATTGAACAAAATACCTGCGTTCCCAGTTCATCCTCGTCGCCAATGTGGTGTCTGTATAGCTGAGGAAGTCTTGGTTGTAGGGTTGATGTAAAGCCATTGCTTGGTTACTGACTTTAATACTTATAAACGATTTCATGACTATAGCTTCCAAGCTGGTGTCGTCCTGCTTCTTTGTTTACCTTCTTCTCTGGCGTCCGAACCGCCACACAAACAAACGGGTGGTACCGTTTTCTGTGAAAATGACAGAGCGGAGTCTTGAAGTGGGTAGAATATAGTCGCTGTATGCAAAGCAAACGGCGAAATTTCTGGGGGCAGAAGAAAACGTAATACCATATCTGACTAACCGTCCTTGGTTGCGTGCGCATCACGCTGGGGCATTTAAGCGCGTCCAGGGGACTCGGCCACTCTTGCTGGCCGTCTCCCGGACGTTACCTACAAAACGCTCCTGCCTCCTCCTCGCCCCTGACTCTGACGCCTACAGCTACCCGTGATCCGCGACGCTCAGTACACAGTGAAGTTGTTGTTAGCCTATAGCGCTGCAGAGCAGCCTGCACATCGCAATTCACCTAAGGTACAGTCCTGCCCGTTTTCCTCAACGCCCGGGGGCTGTGGGCTCCTTATCGCCGGGGCACGGAGGTGTGCACGGCGGTTTTTCGGTGTGGACTGTGTCCGTGCCCGGTTTCCGACGTGGGCGTTGTGGGCGGCTTCGTATGCAGTAAGGAGCATTGCAGTTATGCAGTAGCATACGGACTTCGGTCTTCGGGGATGCCTGAGTCTTTTGCCGCGCTCTCGACACTCGTGGGGTCGATCCTCCACATGAATTACATGTGTTATTATAGTTTCACGTTCTGAAATCTCCTGCCACATTCTGCACACTGCAACGGCGTTCATCTGGATGCCTTGGCATGTGTCTCTTCATTTGGTCAGGGCGACTGAGTCTCTTCCCTCATCTGGACACTCGTGAGTTTTGTCATCTACACTTGTGGGGTTTGTCAGCCGAATGTAATAAATTATGAGTGGCCTTACTTCGAGGATGACTGATCCTCTTCCCACACTCTAGTCACTTATAAGGTTTCTCCCCCGATAGCACAATCATGTGAGTCTTACTTTTACACGCTGACTGAACCTTAACATGTGTCTCTTCATTTGGTCAAGACGACTGAATCTCTTCCCTCTTCTGGGCGCTCGTGAGTTTTGTCATCTACACTTGTGGGGTTTGTCAGCCAATGTATTAAAATAGGAGTGGCCTTACTTCGAGGATGACTGATCCTCTTCCCACACTCAAGTCACTATAAGGTTTCTCCCCCGATAGCTCAAACATGTGAGTCTTCTGTTTTACACGCTGACTGAACCTCGCACGCAGACTGAACCTCTTCCCACGCTCAGGACACTCGTGAGGTTTGTCACCCGTATGCACCAGCTTGTGAGTCTTCCTTTCTCCATGCTGACTGGGGCTCCTCCCCCATTCTGGACACTTATGAGCTTTCTTTCAGCCGATGTACAGCAGTCGTTGGCCCAGCTGGTGGTGTGCCAGCTGAGCATGCCCTGGGGGCCAAGCACAGCTGCTGTTGTTCCGGCTGATGTGGTACCAGCCGATGTCCCAGCAGTTGATGGCACAGACGGTGCTGTTCCGCGCCGAGCATGCCCCTGGGGGCCAAGCACAGCTGCTGTTCCGGCTGAGGTGGTCCCAGCCGATGACCCGGCAGCTGACGGCACAGCTGGTGGGGTTCCAGCTGAGCGTGACCCAGGGGGCCAAGCACGGCTGCTGTTGTACCGGCTGATCCGGTCCCAGCCGATGACCCAGCAGCGGGCAGCCCAAATGGCGGTGTCCTGCTGAGCATGCCCCTGGGGGGCCAAGCACAGCTGCTGTTGTACCAGCGGAGGAGGGCCCAGCCGAGGGTCCAGCAGCTGAGGGCGCAGCTGGGGGCGTTCTATTATTCCTTGTTATTTTTCTTTATTTTGTTACTATTTACTTTATTATTTCTTTTAAGTTTATATTTTATGGTATTTAATTCCTTTTGTTGGTTCCAGAGTGGACAGCATTCACGTTACCATTATATATTTGGTATTTCCTATTGCTTACCTTACTTTCCCAGCCGACGATCGATCCAGCAGCTGTTGGCACAGCTGGAGGGCAGGAGGAAGCCGAGAGCTTCCTGGCATTACATTGGTACTGAATAAATGTTAGGTTGGGCTGACTTAACTAAACTACCCTAACCTAACCTAACCTAACTTAACCAAACCAATCCTAACCTAACTGACGCTTGTTTGTCGTCTTTATTTGCCGTCACCAGCTATTCATTTCGTCGCATTTTTAATAAAAATAATTTTTTTCGGATTAGAATTATGCTGGAGCAGCCGGCCCATCTACATTATTCTAAGATACAGTCCTGTCGTGTTCCCCTCCTGCCGCGCGTGCGCGGCGCCCTGTTGTAGTTAGGATTGTCCCAGGTGCCCGGCGTGTACCGGCGCCTGTCCCGGCTGCCGATGTTCCGGCGGAAGTGGTTCCCGCCGATGATCCAGCAGCCGAAGGCTGAGCATGCTGAGCATGCCCCTGGGGGACAAGCACAGCTGCTGTTGTTCCGGCTGATGTGGCGCCAGCCAATGATCCTGCACTCTGACGGCACAGCTGGTGGTGTGCCAAGCTGAGCATGCCCCTGGGGGCCGAGCACAGCTGCTGCTGTTCCGGCTGATGTGGTCTCAGCCGATGAGCCAGCAACTGTTGGCGCAGCTGGTGGTATTCCAAGCCGAGCATGACCCTGGGGGCCGAGCACAGCTGCTTGTTCCGGCGGATGTGGTCCCAGCCGATGTCTAGCAGCTGTGGGCACAGCTGGTGGTGTTCCAGCTGTGCATGACCCTGGGGGGCTAAGCACAGCTGCTGTAGTTCCGGCTGATGTGGTACCGCCAGCTGACGGCACAGCTGGCGGTGTTCCAGCCGAGCGTGCCCCGGGGGCCAAGCACAGCTGCTGATGCTCCGGCGGAGGTGGTCCCAGCCGATGGTTCAGCAGCCGAGGGCACAGCTGGTGGTGTCCTATTATTAATCTTATTTTCCCCATTTTAGTTCTTGTTATAATTTATTATTATTTATTTCTTTAATTTTATAATTTTATTGTATTGTTCTAGTTCCCAGCCGACGATCTAGCAGCTGAAGGCTCAGCTGGTGAAGTTCCGAGCTGAGCATGACACTGGGGGCCAAGTACAGCTGCTGCTGTTCCGGCTGATGTGTTCCCAGCCGATGATCCAGCAGCTGTCGGCACAGCTGGCGGGGGCCAGCTGAGCATGCCCTGGGGGCCAAGCACAGGCTGTTGTTTCGGCTAATGTGGTCCCAGCCGATGATCCAGCATGCCGCTGGCACACCTGGTGGTGTTTATTATCAGTCCCGGATGTGGTCCCAGCCGATGATCCAGCAGCTGGCGGTGTGCCAGCCGAGCATGCCCTGGGGGACAAGCACAGCTGCTGTTGTCCCGGCTGACGAGGTCCCAGCGATGATCCCGCACGCCGATGGCACACCTGGTGGTGCCACAGCTGTGCACGACCCGGGGGCCAAGCACTGCTGCTGCTGTTCCGGCTACTGTGGTACCAGCCGATGATCCAGCACCTGATGCCACAGTGGTGGCATTTCAGAGCTGAGCATGGCCCTGGCGGCCAAGCACAGCTGCTGTTGTCCGGCGGAGGTGGTCCCAGCCGATGATCCAGCAGCTGATGGCACAGCTGGTGGTGTTACAGCAGGGCATGCCCTGGGGGCCAAGCAGAGCTGCCGATGCTGCGGCGAAGGTGGTCCCAACCGACGCTCCAGCAGCTGAGGGCACAGCTGATGGTGTTCCAGCTATGAATGCCTCTGAGGGGCTAAGCACAAGCTGATGTAGTTCCGGCTGATGTCCCAGCCGATGATCCAGCACGCCATGGCACACCTGGTGGTGTCCCAGCTGTGCACGTCCCGGGGGGCCAAGCTCTGCTGCTGTTGTTCCGGCTGCTATGGTACCAGCCGATGTTCCAGCACCTGATGCCCCTGAGGGGTAAGCACAGTGATGTAGTTCCGGCTGATGTCCCAGCCGATGATCCAGCACGCCCATGGCACACTGGTGGTGTCCCAGCTGTGCACGAACCGGGGGCCAAGCTCTGCTGCTGTTGTTCGGCTGCTGTGGTACCAGCCGAGTTCCAGCACCTGATGCCACAGTGGTGGCATTTCCGAGCTGATCATGCCCTGGGGGACAAGCTCAGCTGCTGTCGTTCCGGCTGAAGTGGTCCCAGCCGACATCCAGCGGCTGGTGGTGGTACAGCAGAGCATGCCCCTGTGGGCCAAGCACAGCTGCCGGTTACGCAGGGGTGGTACCAGCCAACGATTCAGCAGCTGAGGGCACAGCTGGTGGTGTTCCAGCTATGATCGCCATGGGGGGCTATGCACAGCTGCTGTAGTTCCGGCTGATGTGGTACCAGCCG
Organism: Procambarus virginalis; assembly: GCA_020271785.1. Classification (NCBI taxonomy): domain Eukaryota; kingdom Metazoa; phylum Arthropoda; class Malacostraca; order Decapoda; family Cambaridae; genus Procambarus; species Procambarus virginalis. Next base: position 12,026 of record WNGS01044606.1, read on the forward strand.
ATGATCCAGCAGCTGATAGCACAGCGGGTGGCCAAGCAGCGGCGGGAGTTCCGACTGATGTGGTCCCAGCCGATGATCCTGCAGCTAATGGCACAGTTGGCGGCAATCAAGCTGAGCATGCCTTTGGGCCCAAGCGCGGCTGCTGTAGTCCCGGCTGACCTGGCCACAACCGATGTTCCAGCAGCCACAGGCTCAGATGGCAGTCTTCCAACAGAGGGTGCCCTAGTAATGAAATTTAATTAACCAGTCATTACGGTTATTGTAAAAAAAAAAAAAAAATTAATTTGTTAATTATTAACCGTTAGGCTTAT
>WNGS01044606.1:27543-39287 GCA_020271785.1 Procambarus virginalis
ATATATATATATAATATATATATAATATATATATATATATATATATATATATATATATATATATATAAATATATATATATATATATATATATCACTAAGAACTCTTTGACCCGGCCAGGATTCGAACCCATGCCGTCCAGGATCACCCCTAAACGTACACAGTACCGTGACCACCGCACCAATGATCGTCTATAAGGATTGGTCAGTCTTGGCGCTTATTAACTAAGCTCCCTGACTGACCAACCCCCGACGACACTCATGGATCCATTTGGGTACAGTTTTCATCAAATTCTGGCGCATGCACGGGCCGCACTGAGTCTAATTTGTGTGAGAAAGCTGCATGAACGCGCAAGCCATATATCACTAAGAACTCTTTGACCCGGCCAGGATTCGAACCCATGCCGTCCAGGATCACCCTAAACGTACACAGTACCGTGACCACCGCACCAATGATCGTCTATAAGGATTGGTCAGTCTTGGCGCTTATTAACTAAGCTCCCTGACTGACCAACCCCCGACGACACTCATGGATCCATTTGGGTACAGTTTTTCATCAAATTCTGGCGCATGCACGGGCCGCACTGAGTCTAATTTGTGTGAGAAAGCTGCATGAACGCGCAAGCCATATATCACTAAGAACTCTTTGACCGGCCAGGATTCGAACCCATGCCGTCCAGGATCACCCCTAAACGTACACAGTACCGTGACCACCGCACCAATGATCGTCTATAAGGATTGGTCAGTCTTGGCGCTTATTAACTAAGCTCCCTGACTGACCAACCCCCGACGACACTCATGGATCCATTTGGGTACAGTTTTTCATCAAATTCTGGCGCATGCACGGGCCGCACTGAGTCTAATTTGTGTGAGAAAGCTGCATGAACGCGCAAGCCATATATCACTAAGAACTCTTTGACCCGGCCAGGATTCGAACCCATGCCGTCCAGGATCACCCCTAAACGTACACAGTACCGTGACCACCGCACCAATGATCGTCTATAAGGATTGGTCAGTCTTGGCGCTTATTAACTAAGCTCCCTGACTGACCAACCCCCGACGACACTCATGGATCCATTTGGGTACAGTTTTTCATCAAATTCTGGCGCATGCACGGGCCGCACTGAGTCTAATTTGTGTGAGAAAGCTGCATGAACGCGCAAGCCATATATCACTAAGAACTCTTTGACCCGGCCAGGATTCGAACCCATGCCGTCCAGGATCACCCCTAAACGTACACAGTACCGTGACCACCGCACCAATGATCGTCTATAAGGATTGGTCAGTCTTGGCGCTTATTAACTAAGCTCCCTGACTGACCAACCCCCGACGACACTCATGGATCCATTTGGGTACAGTTTTTCATCAAATTCTGGCGCATGCACGGGCCGCACTGAGTCTAATTTGTGTGAGAAAGCTGCATGAACGCGCAAGCCATATATCACTAAGAACTCTTTGACCCGGCCAGGATTCGAACCCATGCCGTCCAGGATCACCCCTAAACGTACACAGTACCGTGACCACCGCACCAATGATCGTCTATAAGGATTATATATATATATATATATATATATATATATATATATATATATATATATATAACTGAAAACTCACACCCCAGAAGTGACTCGAACCCATATAGTTGAGTTTTCAGTTATATATATATATATATATATATATATATATATATATATATATATATATATATATATATATATAACTGAAAACTCACACCCCAGAGGTGACTCGAACCCATACTCCCAGGAGCAACGCAACTGGTATGTACAGGGACGCCTTAAACCACTTGACCATCACGACCGGACATAAGGAAGTGATAGCCGAGGCTATATGAACCACTTCCCCTCCGGCACTCGGATGGTAATCTTGGGCATAGCATTTTATCAAATCACTTCATTTTTTGGGGCAACACGTGAGGAACACAAATGCAAACAAGCCTGAATGGTCCCCAGGACTAGATACAACTGAAAACTCACACCCCAGAAGTGACTCGAACCCATACTCCCAGGAGCAACGCAACTGGTATGTACAGGGACGCCTTAAACCGCTTGACCATCACGACCGGACATAAGGAAGTGATAGCCGAGGCTATATGAACCACTTCCCTGCCGGCACTCGGATGGTAATCTTGGGCATAGCATTTTATTAAATCACCTCATTTTTTGGGGCAACACGTGAGGAACACAAATGCAAACAAGCCTGAATGGCCCCAGGACTAGATACAACTGAAAACTCACACCCCAGAAGTGACTCGAACCCATACTCCCAGGAGCAACGCAACTGGTATGTACAGGGACGCCTTAAACCACTTGACCATCACGACCGGACATAAGGAAGTGATAGCCGAGGCTATATGAACCACTTCCCCTCCGGCACTCGGATGGTAATCTTGGGCATAGCATTTTATCAAATCACCTCATTTTTTGGGGCAACACGTGAGGAACACAAATGCAAACAAGCCTGAATGGTCCCCAGGACTAGATACAACTGAAAACTCACACCCCAGAAGTGACTCGAACCCATACTCCCAGGAGCAACGCAACTGGTATGTACAGGGACGTCTTAAACCGCTTGACCATCACGACCGGACATAAGGAAGTGATAGCCGAGGCTATATGAACCACTTCCCCGCCGGCACTCGGATGGTAATGTTGGGCATAGCATTTTATTAAATCACCTCATTTTTTGGGGCAACACGTGAGGAACACAAATGCAAACAAGCCTGAATGGCCCCAGGACTAGATACAACTGAAAACTCACACCCCAGAAGTGACTCGAACCCATACTCCCAAGAGCAACGCAACTGGTATGTACAAGGACGCCTTAAACCACTTGACCATCACGACCGGACATAAGGAAGTGATAGCCGAGGCTATATGAACCACTTCCCCGCCGGCACTCGGATGGTAATCTTGGGCATAGCATTTTATCAAATCACCTCATTTTTTGCGGCAACACGTGAGGAACGCAAATGCAAACAAGCCTGAATGGTCCCCAGGACTAGATACAACTGAAAACTCACACCCCAGAAGTGACTCGAACCCATACTCCCAGTAGCAACGCAACTGGTATGTACAGGGACGCCTTAAACCACTTGACCATCACGACCGGACATAAGGAAGTGATAGCCGAGGCTATATGAACCACTTCCCCGCCAGCACTCGGATGGTAATCTTGGGCATAGCATTTATATGGAGTATGGGTTCGAGTCACTTCTGGGGTGTGAGTTTTCAGTTGTATCTAGTCCTGGGGACCATTCAGGCTTGTTTGCATTTGTGTTCCTCACGTGTTGCCCCAAAAAATGAGGTGATTTGATAAAATCACCTCAAAAAATCAAGTTAGCGTGAGAGTAGTGGGAAAATGGAATGCACTCAAGGAACAGGTTGTGGAAGCAAATACTATTCATAATTTTAAAACCAGGTATGATAGCGAAATGGGACGGAAGTCATTGCTGTAAACAACTGATGCTCGAAAGGCGGGATCCAAGAGTCAATGCTCGATCCTGCAGACACATATAGGTGAGTACATATAGGTGAGTACACACACACACACACACACACACACACACACACACACACACACACACACACACACACACACACACACACACACACACACACACACACACACACAGTGTATGTGTGTTTCCATGAACAATCTCAAGGTTTGGTACACCAATGCTGATTGGGTATCTAATAAAGCAGAATAGATAAAAGAAAGAGTGGGTGAGGCAGATCCTGACATAGTTGCAATTGTGGAAACTAAAGTAAATGACATGATCTCGGATGCAATCTTTCCAGAGGGCTACCAGGTGATAAGAAAAGATTTTCCTTTAATAAGAAAGTTTTCCTTTAGCGTGAGATTAGTGGAAAAATGGAATGCACTTAAGGAACAGGTTATGGAAGCAAATACTATTCATAATTTTAAAACTAGGTGTGATAGGGAAATAGGATCATAGTCCAATTTCCCTATCATACGGGCTGCTTCCTGAGTGAATGTGTACTCACCTAGTTGTACTCACCTAGTTGTGCTTGCGGGGGTTGAGCTCTGGCTCTTTGGTCCCGCCTCTAAAGCGTCAATCAACAGGTGTACAGGTTCCTGAGCCTATTGGGCTCTATCATATCTACACTTGAAACTGTGTATGGAGTAAGCCTCCACTACATCGCTTCCTAATGCATTCCATTTGTCAACCACTCTGACACTAAAAAAGTTCTCTCTAATATCTCTGTGGCTCATTTGGGCATTCAGTTTCCACCTGTGTCCCCTAGTGCATGTGCCCCTTGTGTTAAACAGCCTGTCTTTATCAACCCTGTCGATTCCCCTGAGAATCTTGAATGTGGTGATCATGTCCCCCCTAACTCTTCTGTCTTCCAACGAAGTGAGGTTTAATTCCCGTAGTCTCTCCTCGTAGCTCATACCTCTCAGCTCGGGTACTAGTCTGGTGGCAAACCTTTGAACCTTTTCCAGTTTAGTCTTATGCTTGACTAGATATGGACTCCATGCTGGAGCCGCATACTCCAGGATTGGTCTGACAAATGTGGTATATAATGTTCGGAAAGAATCCTTACAAAAGTTTCTAAAGGCCGTTCTTATGTTAGCCAACCTGGCATATGCTGCTGATGTTATCCTCTTGATATGAGCTTCAGGAGACAGATCTGGCGTGATATCAACCCCCAGGTCTTTCTCTCTCTCTGACTCTTGAAGTATTTCATCTCCCAAATGATACCTTGTATCTGGTCTCCTGCTTCCTACCCCTATCTTCGTTACATTACATTTGCTTGGGTTAAACTCTAACAGCCATTTGTTCGACCATTCCTGCAGCTTGTCCAGGTCTTCTTGAAGCCTCAAGTTGTCCTCCTCTGTCTTAATCCTTCTCAAAATTTTGGCGTCGTCAGCAAACATTGACAGGAATAAGTCTATACCCTCTGGGAGATCATTTACGTATATCAGAAAAAGGATAGGTCCAAGTACAGAGCCCTGTGGGACTCCACTGGTGACTTCACGCCAGTCTGAGGTCTCATCCCTCACTGTAACTCTCTGCTTCCTATTGCTTAGGTACTCGCTTATCCACTGGAGCGCCCTACCAGTTACTCCTGCCTGTTTCTCCAGCTTATGCATCAACCTTTTATGGGGTACTGTGTCAAAGGCTTTCCGACAGTCCAAAAAATGCAGTCCGCCCACCCTTCTCTTTCTTGCTTAATTTTTGTCACCTGATCGTAGAATTCTATCAAGCCTGTAAGGCAAGATTTTCCCTCCCTGAACCCATGTTGATGGGTTGTCACGAAGTCTCTTCTCTCCAGATGTGTTACTAGGTTTTTTCTCACAATCTTCTCCATCACCTTGCATGGTATACAAGTTAAGGACACTGGCCTGTAGTTCAGTGCCTCTTGTCTGTCACCCTTTTTGTATATTGGTACTACATTAGCAGTCTTCCATATTTCTGGTAGGTCCCCCGTTTCCAGTGACTTACTATACACTATGGAGAGTGGTAAGCAAAGTGCTCCTGCACACTCTTTCAATACCCATGGCGAGATTCCATCCGGCCCAACAGCTTTTCTCACATCCAGCTCCAATAGGTGCTTTTTGACCTCATCTCTTGTAATTTCGAACCTTTCCAAGGTCACCTGGTTTGCTGCCACCTCTTCTAGCGCCGTGACATCTCCCTGTTCTATTGTAAAGACCTGCTGGAACCTTTTGTTGAGTTCTTCACACACCTCTTTGTCATTCTCTGTGTACCTGTCCTCGCCCACCCTAAGTTTCATCACCTGTTCCTTCACTGTTGTCTTCCTCCTGATGTGACTGTGTATATAGCTTTGGTTCAGTCTTGGCTTTGTTAGTTATATCATTTTCATGCCTTTTCTCAGCTGCTCTTCTCACACTGACATACTCGTTCCTGGTTCTCTGGTATCTCTCTCTATTTTCTGGTGTTCTGTTATTACGGAAGTTCCTCCATGCCCTTTTGTTCAGCTCCTTTGCTTTCATACATTCACTATTAAACCACGGATTCTTTCTTTGCTTCTCTGTTGTTTCCTGTCAGGCTGGGACAAACCTGCTTACAGCCTCCTGACATTTTTGGGGTGACATAGTCCATCATGTCTTGTACGGACTTGGTTCCGAGTTCTGTGTCCCAATGGATATCCCATAGGAATTTATTCATCTCCTCATAGTTTCCCTTTCGGTACGCCAGCCCTTTGGTTCCCAGTTCTTTTTTGGGGGTGATAATTCCTAGCTCAACCAGGTACTCGAAGCTCAATACACTATGATCACTCATTCCCAATGGGGCTTCCAACTTAACTTCCCTTATATCCGACTCATTTAGGGTAAATATCAGATCAAGCAACGCTGGTTCATTCCCTCCTCTCATTCTTGTCGGTCCCTTGACGTGTTGACTTAGAAAGTTTCTTGTTGCCACATCCCAACCCGTCCTCGCAAATTTAATATGTCAATATTGACTTATTAGTTGCGTGCATAGGTGACATACTTAACATAATAGTTTCCCTTGAAAATCTTTATAGAAAACACCGACCTTACCTAACCTTGTTAGTATGTTAAAATAAGCATCTTATAGCTTCGTAATTACAATTGTTACTTAACCTATTATAGGTATAGGTTAGGTAATAATTGTAATTACGAAGCAATAAGATGCTTGTCTTAACATACTAACAAGGTTAGGTAAGGTCGGTGTTTTCTATGAAGATTTTCAAGGGAAACTATTATGTTAAGTATGTCACCTATGCACATATTTAATAAGTCAATATTGACTTATTAATTTTGCGAGGACGGGTTGCACATCCAGCAGCTTAGCTTTCCATGTGTCTGGGCCTCCATGTGGGTCTCTGTTCCCCCAATCTATCTTCCCATGTTTGAAGTCTCCCATGATTAAAAGTCTGGATCCGTTCCTGCTAGCCACAGAAGCTGCTCTCTCTGTTATATTGATGGTGGCCATGTTGATACTATCATATTCCTGTCTGGGTGTTCTATCATTCGGTGGGGGGTTATATATGACTACTATTATAATTTTCTGTCCTCCAGTTGCTATGGTGCCTGATATGTAGTCACTGAAACCTTCACAGTTCTGAACTACCATCTCTTCGAAACTCCAACCTTCTCTTAGGGGGCGTTTGAATCCCATATTAAAATTTATTCAATGTCAACCAATATTATTTGACTAGTTGTATATGAAAAGGGCTGAAATTGTCCCAAGTTTCAGTACTGCAGCGTAAATAGAAAGAGAGTTTTTTTTTTTTTTTTTCAACGTTTTTTACACATTTTCAAGTCTACACTTCTTCACACACGTTTCAGATATAATTATTCTGTGACCCTTTTCTGACACATTGGCATATAATAAAGGATTGCAAGTGTTAGAATTTCCAAAACATCTTTAGTTTTCCTAATACAAATGTTCAAAGTTCCCCCAAAAAATTATGCAAATATGGCATGTTTATTGCTATTATAAAATCAATAAATGAACTTAGAGAAAAATGGATACTTGCACATGTAGAGACATGCCCTCCATTATATACTGTGTAAGATTCATGTAAATTGAATAAAAAATGAAAAAGTTTTGTAAACGTTTGTGTCAATTGAAAAAAAAACAGAAATGAATAAAGTCTAAGATTCTAAAATCTGTGGCTGAGGTTGACATCAACCAATTTTCTCCAAAATTGGCATCCTTACAGATAGGCTTACGTACAGTAAGGTCTGTAAGTTTGATGCAAATCGCCCCAAAAAAAATGAAAAAAAAATCATAAATTTTTTTCCAATTAAATTAATTATAATATTTGTTTAATATATGCTATTGTGATAGCAAAGAGTCATAGCTATGATTTCAGTTGACACTTTTGATTCATAATCGTTTTTGACCATTTTGGCATAATTTTCACACCTACTTCAATATTTTTTTTCTCCCTTCCTATTTATGCTACGATGCTGAAACTTGGACCAGATGAAACACTTTTCATATAGAACTTGTCAAAAAAGTTTGATTGAAATCGAACGAGTTTTCATTTTTGCATTTTTGGAGCCAAACTGGATTGGAATGCCCCCTTAGTAGCAAAGCCACACCACCTCCTCCTCTCCTTTCTCTCTCTTTCCTCACTACATAGTAGCCCTGTGGAAACACTGCATTTGTTATGATTTTCGTTAGCTTTGTTTCTGTGAGTGCTATTATGTCTGGGTTTTCTTCTGGTGCTCATTCTCCAAGTTCACTAGTTTTATTTGTAATCCCATCTATGTTAGTGTACATCGTCTTGAAGCTCACTTTCTTCTGTTCATTTACATGTCCCTTTTTTGGCGAGTATTCTGCTGGTGTGGGAAGCTGTTCCGTGGGTGAGAGGATCTGTGAGGTGGTTTGCAGGGTCTCAGAAGATTTTGGGGTGGGGGGTGGGGGTTTAAGGGAAGGGGGGACAGGTCGGGTGTTGGTTAAGGAGATAGGGGGGACATGGAGGATACTGGGTGAGGGGGGAGGTGGGATAGGGAGGGTATGGGATGAAGGGGTAGGGGGGACAGGGGAGAAAGGTGGGAGGGGTGGACATGATGGGAATGGGGTGGGGGGGGAGTTTGGGTTGGGTGGGGGCATGTAGGGTGAGGGGAAGGGAGGGTTTCTATGCAGAGGGGGTGGTGGTGTTGCCCTCCCCTCTGGTGTTGCTGGTGTGTGTGTGTGTGTGTGTGTGTGTGTGTGTGTGTGTGTGTGTGTGTGTGTGTGTGTGTGTGTGTGTGTGTGTGTGTGTGTACTCACCTATATGTACTCACCTATATGTGTCTGCAGGATCGAGCATTGACTCTTGGATCCCGCCTTTCGAGCATCAGTTGTTTACAGCAATGACTCCTATCCCATTTCCCTATCATACCTGGTTTTAAAATTATGAATAGTATTGGCTTCCACAACCTGTTCCTTAAGTGCATTCCATTTTCCCACTACTCTCACGCTAAAAGAAAACTTCCTAACATCTCTGTGACTCATCTGAGTTTCTAACTTCCATCCATGTCCCCTCGTTCTGTTACTATTCCGTGTGAACATTTCGTCTATGTCCACTCTGTCAATCCCTCTGAGTATTTTATACGTTCCTATCATGTCCCCCCTCTCCCTTCTTCTTTCTAGTGTCGTAAGGCATAGTTCCCCCAGGCGCTCCTCATACCCCATCCCTCGTAGCTCTGGGACGAGTCTCGTTGCAAACCTCTGAACCTTTTCCAGTTTCATTATGTGCTTCTTTAGATGGGGACTCCATGATGAGGCGGCATACTCTAAGACTGGCCTCACGTAGGCAGTGTAAAGAGCCCTAAATGCCTCCTTACTTAGGTTTCTGAATGATGTTCTAACTTTTGCCAGTGTAGAGTACGCTGCTGTCGTTATCCTATTTATATGTGCCTCAGGAGATAGATTAGGTGTTACGTCCACACCCAGGTCTCTTTCGCGCGTCGTCACAGGTAGGCTGTTCCCCTTCATTGTGTACTGTCCCTTTGGTCTCCTATCTCCTAGTCCCATTTCCATAACTTTACATTTGCTCGTGTTGAATTCCAGTAGCCATTTCTCTGACCATCTCTGCAACCTGTTCAGGTCCTCTTGGAGGATCCTGCAATCCTCATCTGTCACAACTCTTCTCATCAACTTTGCGTCATCCGCAAACATCGACATGTAGGACTCTACACCCGTAAACATGTCGTTAACATATACAAGAAATAGAATTGGTCCCAGCACCGATCCTTGTGGTACTCCACTTGTTACTGTTCGCCAGTCCGACTTCTCGCCCCTTACCGTAACTCTTTGGCTCCTTCCTGTTAGGTAGTTCCTTATCCATGCTAGGACCTTTCCCCCTACCCCCGCCTGCCTCTCGAGTTTGAATAGCAGTCTCATGTGCGGTACTGTATCAAAGGCTTTTTGGCAGTCCAGAAATATGCAGTCTGCCCAACCATCTCTGTCCTGTCTTATCCTCGTTATTTTATCATAGAATTCCAGAAGGTTTGTTAGGCACGATTTCCCTGTCCAGAACCCATGTTGATGCTTGTTCACAAACCTAATGTTCTCCAGGTGTGCAACCAGTCGTAGCCTAATTATTCTTTCCAGTATTTTACAGGGGATGCTTGTCAGTGATACAGGTCTATAGTTAAGTGCCTCCTCCCTATCGCCTTTCTTGAAGATCGGCACGACATTTGCCTTCTTCCAGCAACTGGGCAATTCTCCCGACATAAGTGACTCATTAAAGATCATTGCCAGAGGCACGCTGAGGGCCTGCGCTGCTTCTTTTAGTATCCACGGTGATACTTTGTCTGGTCCTACTGCTTTAGATGCATCTAGAGTTGTCAACTGTTTCATTACCTCCTCCACTGTCACCTCTATATCTGATAGTCTTTCATCTAGGGTAACCCCTTCCAACAATGGGAGCTGCTCGGGCTCGGTAGTGAACACTCCATGGAAACTGGCATTCAGTGCCTCACAGATTTCCTTGTCACTTTCAGTATATGTCCCCTCTGCCTTCCTTAGTCTTGTCACTTGGTCGTTCACCGACATTTTTCTTCTTATATGACTGTGTAGTAGCTTAGGTTGTTTTTTCGCTTTGATTGCAATATCGTTCTCATAGTCCCTTTCCGATGTCCGTCTGATGTTAATGTAATCGTTCCTAGCTCTGTTGCATCTGATCCTGTTGTCCTCTGTCCTTTGTCTTCTGTATTTCCTCCACTCCCGCCTGCTGGCCATTTTTGCTTCCTGACACTGTCTATTAAACCATGGGTTATTATATTCCTTCTTATTTTTTCCCTTTACTGTTGGTATAAATCTCTCTTCGGCCTCTTGGCATTTCTGTATGACTAGGTCCATCATATCTTGGACTGTTTTTCCTCTAATTTCTTCCTCCCACTGCACTTCTCCCAGATAGTCCCTTATCCTCCTATAGTCCCCTTTCCTGTAGTCAACTCTCCTTTCCCAGATCTCTTGTCCCATGGTCACAAGTTTGAATTCCATCATGTAGTCAAAGACTAGGACACAATGGTCACTGGCCCCTAGAGGTATTTCATGCTCCAAATTCTCGATATCTTCTACGTTCTGGGTGAAAATCAGGTCTAATAGGCTCGGTGCATCTCCTCCTCTTTCCCTTGTGTCTTCCTTCACATGCTGTGTTAGGAAATTCCTGTCTATAACATCTACTAATTTTGCTCCCCACGTTTCGTCCCCTCCATGGGGATTCCTTGATTCCCAATTTATCTCTCCATGATTTAGGTCCCCCATGATCAGCAGCTTCGCTCTCATTCTGTGGGCTAGTGTTGCTGCCTTCTGCAGTTCATCTATGCATGCCTTGTTGTTGTCATCATACTCCTGTCTGGGTCTTCTACTGTTTGGTGGGGGATTGTAGATTACCAAGATCACAATCTTCCTCCCATCTACTGTCAAAGTTCCATGTATGAAGCTTGTGCACTCATTGGTAACCCGATTTCCCAGGTCTTCAAACTTCCATTTCCGCTTTATTAGGAGTGCCACTCCCCCTCCCTGTCTCTGTGTCCTCTCTTTTCTTATCACCTGGTACCCTTCAGGAAAGATTGCATCTGAGATCATGTCATTAATTTTAGTTTCCACAATTGCAACTATGTCAGGATTTGCCTCACTCACTCTTTCTTTTATCTCTTCTGCTTTATTAGATACCCCATCAGCATTGGTGTACCAAACCTTGAGATTCTTCATGGAAACTTCTGTACCAGAGTTCTCCCTTCCTCTGGGGGTCTGGGGGGATCTGGGGGTG
>WNGS01044606.1:46252-65455 GCA_020271785.1 Procambarus virginalis
ATTACTCGCTGTTACCATAGTTCATTTTACACTAATCACTTTATATGGTTTTGTATCATACGGCATATCTAACTTTCCCTCTTCTTTCTTTTTAAATATGTTTATTCAGGTAAGGTATATACATACAAGTGATGTTACATTAATGGATCGAATTATAGATAGAGCTAGTACATACAATGCCTAAAGCCACTATTACGCAATGCGTTTTGGGCAGGAAGAACATTAATATCTAGAACTTAATACTAATTGAGCATAAAGAATAAAATGTGTCCGCACGTCTATGGGGCATCCAATAATGTTAGCAGACTTCTAGATGTTACCACTGCTAGGCTTAGGCTCGGCTACAAGTACCTCTGGGAGTTTGTAACATCTGCTGATGTAGATTTGACTAAATGTAAACTCTGTCAGCAGAACTATTCGCATACTTTGCGTCATTATATAATGGAATGTGAAAAAATTGCGGAATTTAGAGATAACACCATCAATAGTGTCCAAGAAATGTGTAAGTACTTCATTCACAATGATGTGCTGCCCGAAATTTTAGCGAAGTATCCAAAATTTGCTTACTGTCGGTAATGAATGCACATGACTGTAAAGCTGCCGCCCAGTTGGGTGGGTGTGCAGCAAGACTAGTAACTGTGTGACTCACTATAGATGTAAAGTGCCTTGTATAGTGACTGTTGTGAGCCTCTTGTAGTGTCACTTGTGACACCTCTTTGTGTCACTTGTGACACAAAGATTCTTGATGTGTGTATTTGTGTGGGTGATTAGATATGTATGTGTATGTATATGTGTATACGTATATATATATATGTACATGTATGTATGAGGGTGTGTACATGTGTATACAACATTGATAATTTTGTAACTAGCGTCAAACATTGTTATTTGCTTAGCTAAACGAACTAGAGGGTTCAGTTCCTGAACCGATTATGTGCCTCTGTAACCTTTACACCACCGCCCACGGGATGGGTATGGGGTGCATAATAAAGAAAGAAATTGAATTGAATTGAACAAATACAAATAAAGATAAAAAAAAGGGGGGAACATGACTGAAAAAGCAGCACAAATACAAAAGGTTGACAAACAGCATTGATTAAAAAAATAACAGACATGGGTTGATAATCGAGGGGTAAGGTAGGTTACAAGGAATTTATTAGGTAGTGTTTAGTTTTAATCTTAAACTGGTTGAGAGAGGTACAGTCTTTAACATGGTTGGGGAGGTCATTCCACATTCTGGGTCCCTTGATTTGTAGAGCATTTCTAGTTTGATTAAGCCGTACTCTTGGAATATCAAAACTGTATTTATTTCTGGTGTGGTGCTCATGGGTTCTGTTACAACCTTCAATGAAGCTTTTGAGGTCAGGATTGGCATTACAGTTCAGCGTTTTATATATGTATGATACACATGAGAGAATGTGCAGTGACTTAATATCTAACATATTCAGAGATTTGGGTAGGGGTACCGAGTGATGTCTGGGGCCAGAGTTGGATATTGTCCTAATTGCAGCTTTGTGTTGAGTAATTAGAGGACGTAAATGATTTTGGGTAGTAGAACCCCAAGCACAAAGCTGTGCTTTAACAAGAACAGTGTCTCCAACCTTTATGAATTGTTCCTTTGCACGTTGATCATGAGCAATTTTCATTTTGCCCTTGGCTAGTGCATCCTTCTGAGCGAGACGTTTATCCGTTACCTTGGCCACGGTAGTTCCTGAGAATAGCATACATTGCTTGTTTCCAGGATCGTCCTTCGGCATGAGCACAGCGTACCGCTTTCATGAGAGGTTGAATGAATCTCTCTACTTCTCCATTTGCTTGAGGATGTAGTGGCATCACACGGCGGTGTTTGAATCCAATATGCTCAGCAAAGTTGACGAAGTCTTGTCCATTGAATGGCGGTCCATTGTCCGTCTTGACAACTTCAGGAATGCCAAAGTTTGAAAAGATCTTGTCGAGCTTCGGGATGACAGCCTTTGCAGATGTGGAAGTGATGATTTCTACTTCTGGATAACGTGAGTGATCATCAATGACTACCATCAAGTACTCTCCAGTTGGTAGCGGTCCGCAGAAGTCCATCGATACTTCCGTCGATGGTACAGCAGGTAGTGGTGAAGGTTGTAGAGGTGTTGGTCTTGAGGTATCCACTGCAGCTTGGCAAGGGACACAGGCATCATGCATGTCCTTTGCTTGACGATCAGTGCCAGGAAACCATACCTTTTCTCGTAGCAGCTGTTTGGTCCTAACAAGACCTTGGTGTCCTTGATGTGTAAGCTTCAGAGCACGTTGCTGGAGAACAGCTGGAATGACGATACGAGTACCTCGCAGCACGGTGTCGCGTTGTTGTGTAACACTTAATTCTGTCTGGATGCGTTCAAGTGCTTTGAATGCATCTTGGTCAACTCCCGAGGGTGGGATGCGTGGAAACTTTTTCTTAGTCAATGCATCCGCTGTTGCTTGCAGAGTTGGGTCCTCTAGGGTTGCAGTACGAATTTCATCAAGAGTGAGAGCCTTAGGGACTGCATCACAGGTTACAGAGTGTACATATTCCTCGGCAACTTGCTGATGCTTGGTGATGGTGAAACTGTTGGCAGGATGTCGACTGATGTAATCAGCGGGATTGCCTGCACCTGGCTTGTATTTCACTGTAAAGTTATATGGTTGCAGACGAAGAGCCCATCTCTCAATGCGAGCTGGTGGTTTGGACTTTGGATTATTGAAGATGGTCTCCAACGGTTTGTGGTCAGTGACTATCGTGGTAAAGGGTGCACCAAGCAGATACACATTGAAGTGTTCACAGCCCCATACAAGAGCAAGAGCTTCCTTCTCTGTCTGACTGTATCGTTGCTCAACATCTGTGAGAGAACGGCTGGCATAGGCAATTACTACTCTTGAATCTGGTTGACCAGGTTTGTGTTGGGCTAACACAGCACCTAAACCAACAGGACTAGCATCCACCGTTAACTCAGTGTCCATTGATGGGTCAAAGTACGCAGCAGTCGCATTTTCTACTAGTGCATCTTTCACAGCATCAAATGCATTTTGCTCGATATCACTCCAGTACCATGATGCATTTTTCTTCAGGAGCTCACGTAGAGGCTTTGTAATGGTAGCAAAATCTGGAATGAAGCGAGAACAGTAGTTTGCCATTCCCATAAAACTATGTACTTCAGTGGATGTTGAAGGAGGTGCAGCATTCTTTATATCTGCAACTTTCTTAGGATCTGGAGACAGACCTTTGTCACTAAGTACATGTCCAAAGAATTCAATTTTATGTTGATTGAACTCACACTTTGCTCGACTTAGCGTCAAATTCTTTTCTCGTAAGCGTTGCAATGTTGCACGAAGAGCTTTGTCGTGTTCAGCTTGGGTACGGCCATAAACAATGATGTCATCAGACATGTTGTCAGCATTAGGTATATCTTGCAATACCTGGCTGATGATGTGCTGGAATACCTCAGCAGCACTGTTAATACCAAAACTCAGGCGCTTGTACCTATACAGACCTCGATGTGTCGTAAACGTTGTGATGAATCGACTCTCATCATCAAGTTCAAGCTGATGATAGCCCTTGTTTAAATCTAACTTGCTGAATACAGTTGCACCATTCAAGCGGTAGATCATATCATCTACAGTGGGTGTAGGATGGCGTTCACGCATTATTGCCTTGTTGGGAACACGCATGTCTACACAAATGCGTATCTCATCTGGATTCTTCGGCTTTGGTGGAGTGACAATTGGGCTTACCCATGGTGTTGGGCCTGTTACCGGTTCAATGATATCTAGTTCTATCAGCCTATCCAGTTCGGCATCGACTTTCTTGCGAGTATGGAATGGTTGTCGGCGATGTGGTTGGGCAACTGGAATTACATCTGGGTTGATATGCAGATGTACTTTGCTATCAGTAAAACAACCTATGGATTTAAATCGATCAGAAAATTCAGCAACAATAGCATCAACATTGTTTGCAGATTCCACTGCTACAGCATTAGAAAGCTGAAGTAGCCCCAATTTGGTTGAAGTCTTGTAACTGAGTAAAGACTCCTTTGCATTCCTAACAACATGGAATGTAGTAATGAGCATTGCATTCTTTGACTTAATCTCTGCAGTGAAAGTTCCAATCACTGGTAAGGCTACCTTTGAAGCATAGGCAGTGGCTTTGCCATTGTAGTTTTCAAGCTTTGGGAACTGTTTTTTAAATTTTTCATAGTGGCACTCAGCAATGGTGTCAATGTTTGATCCAGTGTCAATGAGAACTTTGAGACAAATGCCAGCAATGTATACTATAGTCTCTGGGTTGTTTGGAAGATCATTCCATTCTGTGATTGATTGTACTCCATAAATATAATCACATTCACTGTCATCTGAGACTGGTTGTAATGAAATGTTGTCTTGTATATTATTAACATTCTTGATTTGAGGTGCAATATTGTGTTTGCCACCTCGACTCCTATGACTTGATCCTCGTACATTGCTTTTATTTATTGATTGTGGTTTCTTTAGTGCGGAACGACACATAGCACCAAAATGACCTAGTTTTCTACACTCATAGCACTTCTTACCTTGTGCAGGACAAACATTATCTTGGTGTGGGTAGTCTCCTCCACAATTGTAACATTTATTGTTGACAACCTCTGATGTGAGTCGTTGTGACTGCTTGAGTCTTGTTCCATGACTCCAGTTGTGATGTGGTTCTCGGCTCAATTTAATGTTAGGTTTGGCATGATATCTTCTATGATCATGGTGTCCTCCCTGAACCTTACATACTTCATGACTGTTAGTAACAGTGGCAGAACCGTTGTTGGCACTGCACTCCATGACACGAGCATCACGTGCAGCATCTTCCATTCGACGAGCCATATCCAGTATCTTGGTAAGAGAACTTTCATCATCAACAAGTTCTAGAGCTCTTCGACGGAGACGTGTAGATGTGCATGTTTCAATTATTTGCTGTTTGATTTCTTTGTCAACATCAGCAAACTCACAATGGGTTGCTAAACCCTGCAGACGTGTATGGTATTGATCAACAGTTTCATTAGATAGTTGTTTCGCTCTTCTGAAATGCATAATTTCCATAGCAGTATTTTGCCTTGGTTTGAAATGCTCAGTTAATTTGGCTTTGGCAGTGTCATAATCTTTGGCACCACCAGTGTCTTTCAGTGTATCAAAGATGTCACAAACTCTATCACCTGCATAATGAAGTAGAAAGGCACGCTTTCTTTCAGCACTTTCGATGTCAGAAACTATCAACAAATTTTCAAACCTTTTAAGCCATTTGGTCCACCTCTGTGACAGGTTTGTCTGGTCACAGGATCAAATGCAGGAAACTGAGGTATATTTGCCATTTTTACTGAATAAATGTAAATTTATCACTTAAATGTTCCTCAGAATACTAAACACTTACTGCACTGTATATGTTAGTTAAAAATTCACTGTAATTACTTTAATTTTGCAAAGCACACAAGCATTTTAATGCAAAAGTTCACAGTAGTGCACAATACAGCAGCAACTGACTTCTTACCTAGCCTTTGTGTACATGTGTTGTTCCTACTCACAGCAACACAGCAGTTGTCAGCAGTTGGTACAGCAGTTGGCAGCAGTTGGTACAGCAGTTGGTACAGCAGTTGGCAGCAGTTGGCACAGCAGTCAGTTCACAGCGTGAAGAATTTTGTAGCACGAAGCGTCGTTTCGTAACCAAAACATCAGGTTTTGTACACATCAAAGCGTCGTTTCGTACACAGCATCGGCTCGCAGATACTCAGTACACAGCTTCAGTCAGCACAGCTTGGGTAGCACACAGCTTGGGTAGCACACAGCTTGGGGTAGTACATAGCTTGGGATAGCACATAGCTTGGGGTAGCATACTGCATCGGGTATGGTGCTCACAGACAGCAGACTTCTCTCCTCCTCCGGGCGTGAGCCAACATGCTTCTTCCTTGTGTTTTAAGTTGAACAAAATACCTGCGTTCCCAGTTCATCCTCGTCGCCAATGTGATGTTTGTGTGTAGCTGAGGAAGTCTTGGTTGTTGGGTTGATATAAAGTCATGGCTTGGTTACTGACTTTACTACTTATAAACGATTACATGACTAGCTGCTTGCAAGCCGGTAGCATCCTGTACGCTTTCTTGTTTACCTTCTACTGGCGTCTCAGCCACCACATAAACAAACGGATCGTTCCGTTTTCTATGAATATGACAGTTTCATTTTTGTGTCTTTTGGTCTCTGGCTTTCTCGCAATTTCTGTTGCCTAGCAACTTCCTTGCCTAGCAACAAGTCTGTCCAATTATACTCACTAAAAAAAATTCTAAGGTTGCCATAATGTTCTCTCCTAAAGTCAGGTTTTTCAATTGCATCAACATTCTTATTTTCTTCCAGATTATAACGCATTGCATACTTTATTCCCAAAAAGACATGGTCACTTTTACCCAAGGGAGGAAGGCACTGAATGTCAAATATTTCTTCCTCCTTCCTTGTTAATATGAAATCTAGCATGGAGGGAACGACCCCTTACCTCATCCTCGTAGCTTGTTTAACATGTTGATACAAGAATGTTTCCAGGATGAGGTCTACAAATTTACAGGTCCAAAAATCTTCTGTTTTAGCTTCATATGCTTCCCAGTCTATGGTACACTGGTGGGGCGTCTTCTCTGTGTGATCTCTCCCTTTCAAATACTACATGCATAAAGATGTCAGCAATAGCTACGCTACTGGATGCTCCTATGGCAGTGCCCTTCGTCTGTCTATATGCCTTACCATCAAATTGAAGGAGGGTAGTCCTCATTACATGGAGTATTGCTTCCTCCAATAACTGCTTGTGAGGCGGCCTCCATACTCCCGCTTCTCGCAGTTGTTGTGTAATTCTCTGTTTGTTTTCATCAAAAGAGGCTGCTACCACTTTGGCTGCCTCTCTCTGTGGTATGCTCGGGTAGAGCGATACCACATCCATTGAGAAAAGGCAGGCTCTGCATGGAGCTGGATCTCTGATGCTGGTTACCTTGTTCAAGAAGTCTGTTGTGTCTTGAAGGCGTTCCGGTAGGAGACGAAGAAGGGGGTTGAGGAAGGCTGTACACATCCAGTCATCCGGTCTGGTAGGAGCCCGGCAGCCGCCCAGCACAGGTCTCTTCTGCAACGTTCCTGTGATCTCGTTCGGTGGTTTGTGAATCTCTGGTAGAAGATAAAGCTGTAGGATGGCAGACTCAAAGGCTATGTAAAAGTCCCTTGACCTTGTTTGCATCAGCCCACCATTCCCATCTCGGTCTTTATTTTCAAAAAGCTTGAGGACTAAATTCCTGCTCTTTGTCTGGGCGTTCTTCAGAGCAGCGTCTTGGTGTATGATCCGGTGGTACGCCGCTGTGTCCGCCAGGTGTCGTTCCATCTCCCGTGTATAGTTATCCCGTCTCCAGACGACGACGACGACGACGGTGCCTCCCTCATCCGCGGGTTTAATCACGATGTCCGTTCTCGACTTCAGTGTTGACAACCTGCCCTCTCCTCTCGGGGCAGGTTGCAGTTGTGTCTGCGCTCCGTGTCCTTCCTTCAGTCCCACCAAGTTGTAGTTTGGTTGTGGTTTCATCTTCCTTGGGTGGAGGTACCTGAAAGAGAGGGATAGTTTAGTTTTTTGGGGGTGCTTGCTGAGACCTAACCTGGTCAGGTCTTAGGGTGCTCCAGATTTGGTTGATACTGTTTTCCAAGCTGGTGCCTAAGGCCTCAATGGTGTCCTGTTGTATCTTGCGTGCTGGTGGGCCTATTACACAACTCAGTCTCCTCTCCAGAAGTTTCCTCTCATGTTGGGTTAGGGGGACTTCGGAAACGACAGTTTGCTTTAAACTTCCCTCCCTCTGGTGTTGTTCACGTTGTTTCCGTTGTTTCTCCGATCTCCATCTCTCCACTCTCTGTCTCGGCCTCCTTATACAATACCTAAAGCCACTAATACTCATAGCATTTCGGGCAAGGTGTGGGGGAAAAACACTTAGACTAAAACTTAATAGTAATCGGGATTAGGTATAAATTGTGTTGAAAGAAGGAATAAAAAATACAAAAAGGGGGGTTAACATAGCATAAATCAGCAATTGTACATGTTGGTGAACATCGTTGTTTAAAAAATAGCAAGACATGGGTTGACATTTAGGAGGTAAGTTAGGTTACATGGAGTTAATTAGGCAGTACTTGGCTTAACTCTTAAACTGGTTGAGAGAGGTACAGCCTTTGACATGATTCGGGAGGTCATTCAACATTCTGGGTCCCTTGATTTGTAGAGCACTTCTAGTTTGGTTACACACAGCCAAATTGTGTAACAGGAAGAGGTCTTGGACACAAATTTGTTCCATGCTAAATGTATAGGAATCAGCTGAGTATTCCTCAAATAAAATAAGTTGCCTCAGCCTATAAGGTAAATAAAATAAGCATTTCTCAAACAAGTAGCTGCCTCACCTCACTGCCTTACTGCTACATAGCCTTCCCGGCATGGTGCCTTCTTTTGATAATTACTTGTTCCACACCCAAATTGTATAACAGGAAGAGGTCTTGGACCCCTACTTCCCTCTCTCTTTTTTAATAGTCCATATAGTCATAATTAGAGCTTTAAGTATTCAATGAATAAAGTTTTTGACATTTTTACCCTTCTTACCTAACATCATTTGTGCAGCATATTTTTATTTTATGTCTCACCCAGATTTAATTTAAAAATAAAACCAAACTAAATAAATTAGAAATGGGTATGTATAGCTAAGGTACACCCTTACTACTAGGTGAACAGGGGCATTTGGTGATAGTAAATGATCCCATCAGGCAGGGCTCATCACCTTCTCTCATATTTCATGTTCACCAGTGTTTATTTACTTAATATCTACGGGTATAATATCTTGCTATTATAAAACTAATTCTACTATCATAAAAGACATATTTACTTTAAGTTTCAAGCAGAGAATGCATATATAACTAACACGAAGGACTCCTCTTCACTAGATTCAATTCTTATAATCTTTTGTTTATGTTCCAAAATCTTAAAATCGATCCCAGTGTTATGAAGTAGAGAAAAATTGAGTTATATCCAGTTTACGTAAAGCTACGAGTGGTCGAAACCACACTTAAATCCCGGACCAAACTTACGAAGGTTTTTCCACTTAGTGTAGCTACTTGAATACCGACGTAGCCGCCACGAAGGCGCTAAGAAGTTAAACACTCTTAGCTAAGAGGAAAAACCTTCGTAAGTACCTTCCTGAATCCGGCCCCTGGTATCATCCTGCCATGGCCACCTCCAATATACCTCACTCACAAGTTGTTGTTGCCAAAGAAAACATAAACCTCCCTAGAACACATTTAAACGGAGGAAGGCCACTCTTGTTGACCTGGATAAGTTTAAATGCCTGCTTAACTAATACTTAAATCACAAGTGATGTAATTGCTTGCAATATTATTCAGTGCAATTTGCATCAGAACAATCTCAAGGACTTTTTCACATCTGTCGTTTCAGTGCAAGATAAGGCAGAGGAAGAGAGTATTTATCTTATAACCAATAAAAGAAGTAGTATGACTGGTTGGAATAATCATGTTAGGGAAATTCAAAATAGATCTACCTTTTGGTATAACCTATGGAAAGATGCAGGGTGTCCCAGATCTTTTGGCATAACCTACGAGAATATGCAGGGTGTACTGGCAGTACATATATATGTATATATATATATATATATATATATATATATATATATATATATATATATATATATATATATATATATATATATGCCTGATGTATTATTAGCATATGTACTATGATATACCTATTTCATTGGTGTTAACTGCAGTAGTCTATTGTCACTTTATACTGATTGTACTTGGTAATTGATATTCGTGTATAGCCCAGTAGTCAGCACTGCTTATAGTTTATTTGTGGGCCGAGCCTTCTAGATCTCCCTGCTTGATACTCTTAATACCTACTATTGCCCCATATACATCCATATAATACTTGGCCCCCATAGTACAGTCACCTTTTTTATAACAATCCTCTAACCGAGTATGAGAAATATTGTTGGAACAACTGAGAACATCTTCACGAGAAAACTAGATTGTTGTCTTCAGGAAGTGCCGGACCAACCGGACTGTGGGCGATATGTGGGCCTTTCGGGCCGCTACAAGCAACAGCTTGTTGGATCAAGCAGTCACAAGTCAAGCCTGGCCTCAGGCCGGGCTTGGGGAGTAGAAGAACTCCCAGAACCCCATCAAATAGGTATCAAACAGATTCTCTTCCTTCAATCATAGGTTCTCTCACTACACTCCCATGTTCTCTCACTACACTCCCATGTTCTCTCACTACACTCCCATGTTCTCTCACTACACTCCCATGTTCTCTCACTACACTCCCAGGTTCTCTCGCTACACTCCCATGTTCTCTCACTACACTCCCAGGTTCTCTCGCTACACTCCCATGTTCTCTCGCTACACTCCCATGTTCTCTCACTACACTCCCATGTTCTCTCACTACACTCCCAGGTTCTCTCACTACACTCCCAGGCACTCTCACTACACTCCCATGTTCTCTCGCTACACTCCCATGTTCTCTCACTACACTCCCAGGCACTCTCACTACACTCCCATGTTCTCTCGCTACACTCCCATGTTCTCTCGCTACACTCCCATGTTCTCTCGCTAGGTGTCGTCAATAACCAATATAATTTAGTTTACTATAAAAAGTAACTTTTTTCTATATATTTTCCTCTTTTAATACGATAACAGTTTCAAGCTAATTATATATAACTATATTCGCTATGTAAAGGTTAGATGAGGGTCAAATAAATTTTTAATATATATCCATAAAAGACAATTGCAAATGTTTTGTTGTTTATTAAGTAACCTACAAATGATCATATAAACATTTTTGGTCAAGTTTTAATGTGACATTTATCTAGTTAAATAATGAGTGCCGCTATAAATTTAATGATTTTTCTCTTTTCGTGTTAAATTTTTCAAACAATAGATGTATCTTATATTACCGAAAATATTGAAGACAAGTTTAAAGGGCTATAGTTGTCTTCTTTTGAAGACTGTCGCTTTATGCTCGTATGAATTACCTTTGGCCGGGAACTGTCGTACTGGAAGCGGCTCACTAAAGTGAAGAACTGTCCCGTTTTCTGTTATTGGTCCTCCTCTAGGTTAGGGGAGGGCACTTCTCTTCTGTAGGGATATAGCAAGGGAGCCTGTAGGGATATAGCGCCTTCAGCTCTTGGACCCCGACTTTCCGTCTGCCGGATGTCTAATGATTCTCGACCAACTTTCATGTGCTCTTGGCCAACTACTGAGCATCTCCAAGATGACTCCTAGACCACTTGTCTAACTCCTTGGTGGCTACCTTTTGTTTGCCTGATAGAGGCATGAGGTGAGAGGAAACGTTACCCAAACGCTTCCGTCCTGCCGCTGGGATGGTACCAGTGATCCTCGAGTGAGTGTAGACAACGTGACCAACTTCACTGCTGAATACATTACACTGAATGACATCACTAAAGATCTTAATTACTTCAACATTGTTTTCATCAGCTTCCACTATCGTAATAATTTTTTTATATGGAATATAAAATAATTATATAAATAAAATGTTAAGACAGCTTCCTTATTATGATGGTGTGTTGGCTCAGTAGGTAGAGCTGCGGGCTGTTATTTATGTGGTATTGGTTCGAGGTTCTGATGGTCCTTAATATTCCCTACCCTGGTTGATAGGCCTATTGTTCAACAGCAACCTAAGCCCCCATAAGGTTCAGACGAGGAGTCACAATAACGTGGTTGAAATATGTTCACCAGACCACACACTAGAAAGTGAAGAGACGACGACGTTTCGGCCCGTCCTGGACCGAAGTCCTGGACCATTCTCAAGTCTTCTTGAGAATTTCGGTTCAAAAGGTTCGGTCTTGGCTTTATTAGCTATATCATTTTCATACCTTTTCTCAGCTGCTCTTCTCACACTGACATACTCGTCTCTGGTTCTCTGGTCTCTCTCTCTACTTTCGGGTGTTCTGTTATTACGGAAGTTCCTCCATGCCCGTTTGTTCAGCTCCTTTGCTTTCATACATTCCCTATTAAACCACGGATTCTTCCTTTGCTTCTCTGTCTCCTACTTCCTACCCCTATCTTCATTACATTACATTTGCTTGGGTTAAACTCTACACACACACACCAACCTGGCATATGCTGCTGATATATGTACTCACCTAGTTGTACTCACCTAGTTGTGTTTGCGGGGGTTGAGCTCTGGCTCTTTGGTCCCGCCTCTCAACCGTCAATCAACAGGTGTTCAGATTCCTGAGCCTATTGGGCTCTATCATATCTACACTTGAAACTGTGTATGGAGTCAGCCTCCACCACATCACTTCCTAATGCATTCCATTTGTCAACCACTCTGACACTAAAAAAGTTCTTTCTAATATCTCTGTGGCTCATTTGGGCACTCAGTTTCCACCTGTGTCCCATTGTGCGTGTGCCCCTTGTGTTAAACAGCCTGTCGTTATCTACCCTATCAATTCCCTTCAGAATCTTAAATGTGGTGATCATGTCCCCCCTAACTCTTCTGTCTTCCAACGAAGTGAGGTTTAATTCCCGTAGTCTCTCCTCGTAGCTCATACCTCTCAGCTCGGGTACTAGTCTGGTAGCAAACCTTTGAACCTTTTCCAGTTTAGTCTTATCCTTGACTAGATATGGACTCCATGCTTGGGCTGCATACTCCAGGATTGGCCTGACATATGTGGTATACAAAGTTCTGAATGATTCTTTACACAAGTTTCTGAATGCCGTTCGTATGTTGGCCAGCCTGGCATATGCCGCTGATGTTATCCTCTTGATATGGGCTGCAGGAGACAGGTCTGGCGTGATATCAACCCCCAAGTCTTTTTCTTTCTCTGACTCCTGAAGAATTTCCTCTCCCAGATGATACCTTGTATCTGGCCTCCTGCTCCCTACACCTATCTTCATTACATTACATTTGGTTGGGTTAAATCTAACAACCATTTGTTCGACCATTCCTTCAGCTTGTCTAGGTCTTCTTGAAGCCTCAAACAGTCCTCTTCTGTTTTAATCCTTCTCATAATTTTGGCATCGTCTGCAAACATTGAGAGAAATAATCGATACCCTCCGGGAGATCATTTACATATATCAGAAACAAGATAGGACCGAGTACAGAGCCCTGTGGAACTCCACTGGTGACTTCACGCCAATCGGAGGTCTCACCCCTTACCGTAACTCTCTGCTTCCTATTGCTTAGGTACTCCCTTATCCACTGGAGCACCTTACCAGCTACACCTGCCTATCTCTCCAGCTTATGTACCAGCCTCTTATGTGGTACCGTGTCAAAGGCTTTCCGACAATCCAAGAAAATGCAGTCCGCCCAGCCCTCTCTTTCTTGCTTAATCTTTGTCACCTGATTGTAGAATTCTATCAAGCCTATAAGACAAGATTTACCCTCCCTGAACCCATGTTGGCGATTTGTCATGAAGTCTCTTCTCTCCAGATGTGTTACCAGGTTTTTTCTCACGATCTTCTCCATCACCTTGCATGGTATACAAGTAAAGGACACTGGCCTGTAGTTCAGTGCCTCTTGCCTGTCGCCCTTTTTGTATATTGGGACCACATTCGCCGTCTTCCATATTTCTGGTAGGTCTCCCGTCTCCAGTGACTTACTATACATTATGGATAGTGGCAAGCACAGTGCCTCTGCACACTCTTTCAGTATCCAAGGTGAGATCCCGTCTGGAACAACAGCCTTTCTAACAACCAGATCCAGCATGTGTCTTTTGACCTCCTCTCTCGTAATTTCGAACTCTTCCAAGGCCACCTGGTTTACCTCCCTTTCTCCTAGCACAGTGACCTCACCTTGTTCTATTGTGAAGACCTCCTGGACCCTCTTGTTGAGTTCTTCACACACCTCTTTGTCATTCTCTGTATACCTGTCCTCGCCTGTTCTAAGTTTCAATACCTGTTCTTTCACTGTTGTTTTCCTTCTGATGTGCTGTGGGGTAGCTTTGGTTCGGTCTTGGCTTTGTTTGCTATATCATTTTCAAAACTTTTCTCTGCTTCTCTTCTCACCCTGACGTACTCATTCCTGGTTCTCTGGTATCTCTCTCTGCTTTCTGGTGTTCTGTTATTCCGGAAGTTCCTCCACGCCCTTTTGTTCAGTTTCTTCGCCTCATACATGCCCTATTATACCATGGATTCTTCTGTTGCTTCTCGGATTTTTCCCTTTGGGCCAGGATGAACCTGCTTACTGCCTCCTGACACTTTTGGGTAACATAGTCCATCATACCCTGTACAGACTTATCTCTGAGGTCTGTGTCCCAAGGTATTTCACTTAGGAAACTTCTCATCTGTTCATAATTCCCCTTTCGGTATGCTAGCCTTTTGATTCCTAGTTCTTTTTGGGGGAGATAATTCCTAGCTCTACCAGGTACTCAAAGTTCAATACACTGTGATCACTCATTCCCAAGGGCGCTTCCATCTTAACTTCCCTTATATCCCACTCATTTAGGGTAAATATCAAATCAAGCATTGCTGGTTCATCTTCTCTCATTCTTGTTGGTCCCTTGATGTGCTGGCTTAGAAAGTTTTTTGTTGCCACGTCCAGCAGCTTAGCTCTCCATGTTTCTGGTCCTCCATGCGGGTCTCTATTCTCCCAATCTATCTTCCATGGTTGAAGTCTCCCATAATTAGTAGTCCAGATCCATTCCTGCTAGCAACAGAAGCTGCTCTTTCTATGTGTGGTGTGTGTGGGTGTGGGTGTGTACTCACCTAGTTGTGCTGCGGAGGTTGAGCTCTGGCTCTTTGGTCCCGCCCTCAACTGTCAATCAACAGGTGTACAGATTCCTGAGCCTATTGGGCTCTATCATATCTACACTTGAAACTGTGTATGGAGTCAGCCTCCACCACATTACTTCCTAATGCATTCCATTTGTCAACCACTCTGACACTAAAAAAGTTCTTCTAATATCTCTGTGGCTCATTTGGGCACTCAGTTTCCACCTGTGTCCCCTAGTGCGTGTGCCCCTTGTGTTAACAGCCCTGTCTTATCAACCCTGTCGATTCCCCTGAGATTCACCTGTGTGTGTGTGAGATAGAAATATCTGTAGTCGATCTAGAGTTGCATAGGACTGGAGTCAGTATATTGACAACCGACGGCTAGAAAGACGAGGACCAAGAGCTAACAGCTCGACTCTGCAAGGCACAAATAGTAACTACAGATAGTATTAAATACAAATAGTATACTGTGTGTTTGATGTATTTACGTTTACTTAAGAAAAATAGACTGACCGGCACTTCGTATTGTGTACCGTGAATTATTATTTGGAACATTTGCTATTTGGTGATGTAATTAGCTTTGATGCAGTCAGATTGGTCGGGGTGGGTTGCTTGTTAGGTGAAGTGGGTGGGTGGGCTGCTTAAGATGGATGGTCGGGGGAGTAGTGTAAAGTACGACTACGAGGACGCGCACCATCTGCCAGGTGGACCCACCTGCGACTACGAGGACGCGCACCATCTGCCAGGTGAAGCCCCTAGCGAGTAGAGCACCGCGCGGGGATTTTCCCGGAAGTTGTGGCGTGTCGGACGCGTGTAAGCATTTGGTGTTTGGGTATGTGGTCAGGGAAGATTGGGGTCATGTTGTTTGGGGAGTATGTAGGGCTATGTGGTATGTGCTAGAGTAAGTGATATGTTGTTATGTTGTTGAGAGTAAATGAATATGTATGTTTGTTTTCCATAGACTTAATCCTGTGTGTAGATAATAGTTTATGATTAAAGACTATGTATTGTTATGCGCCTAGAGTATGTGGTGAGTGCTCTAGAAGGCCAACATATGTTGTTGGGGTAGGGAGGGACAGGGGTGAGGGAGGGTGGGGATAGGGAGTCTGAGGGAGAGTGCGGGGACCTCCCCTCATGCCCTGAGTTTTAGGGTCATTTTGTGGTTTTTGTGGTTTGTCAGCTTCCGTTGGGTAGGGGATGGAAGCTATGTGCTTGGTATGCGGACATGTGGAGGAGGGGGGGGCCCCCCAATACCTGAGAGGGGGCAGGGAGTTAAGACGAGAGAAGGAGGGGAAAGTGAGGAGACAGGTGGAGCCATTATTTTGACTTTTTCCTGCTCAACGCAGCTGTTGTGATCTAGGACGTCCATTAGTTGGGCCATACACGGGCAGGAAGTGCCTACTGTCCACCTTTCAGTGGCTAACTGAAGAGTATTTCCAAGTAGCGGTGTGATCATATCTTCCTCTCCCCTCCCCCTCCTCTCCCTCCCCTCCCTTACTTTCTAGAGTGGTATGGACCAGGTCCACATATTCTTTTATTATACACTTAAGCGATTTACAGCGATAATAATAAGACTTCTTGGTTGTTTAGCTAGCAGACAGATGTGGAAAGGCTTTCATTCAGTCCATCGAAGCTTCTGGTCATCCTAGCCAATCATCCAATCTGTAGACAGGTAGATTGGGAGGGTAGGAGAGAAAGAAAGATCGAGGCAGGCGGTCAGACAGACAGACAGACAGACACAGACAGACAGACAGACAGACAGACAGACAGACAGACAGAGAGCAGAGGCTCTTAAGATGTGAATGAGATGCGGGAGCAGTAGGCATAGAAGGTCTGTTTTATGTGTACTGGTCACCTTTCACTAGCTAACTGTATTTCCATGTAGCTGGTGTGGCCATATCTTCCGGAGTTAAGATGAGTCATTATTTTTAACTTTTTCTCACCCAATGCAGCTGTTGGCGATCCAGGACGTCCATTAGTTTCCCCTTACAGGAGGTTTTGGGACATAGTTCGGCCATACAAGACAGGAAGTGTGGAGGAGGGTGAGAGGGCTGAGTCTCTCTTAAGATGTACCAGTTGGCGGATAAGGTCTGTTTTATGTAACAAATGCATGGAAGGGGTCAGTCCAAAACGGATGTACACCGTTGCCCACGTACCCTTAAGTGTTTTCAAAGACCACAGAGAGGGTGTGTGAGTGTACGGCCCACTGCACAGAGTCAAACTGAAAGCATTTCCTTGTAACTGTGATCTTATCTCCTCCTCCCAGAGGGTGCGCATTGACTGCCGTTACTTCCGCCAGGCCAATGCGGTTTCGTTAAGGTAATGGAGATGTAGCTAGCAGCAGTGGGGCCTCACTATTCCACTTACCGCCCCCTCGCACTGGGGGAGTGGCGGAAATGGGGGTACCATCCAATCCACCCACCCCACCCATCCACCCATCATCCATCCAGCCATCCTCTCTTCTCTCTCTCTCTCTCTTCTCTCTCTCTCTCTCTCTCTCTCTCTCTCTCTCTCTCTCTTCAGATCATTTATTAGTTTGGAAAAGTAACCTTTTCCTTTCTCCTGCTGCCATTGTTCATTTCACTTAGACTAACAGCTCACCAGAGGATGGAAGACTAAGGTCAATTTTCGGGCCCCCCATCTCTCACACTATTATAACCGTATAACGTAACATGTCCATCATGCCAACGTTGTTCTCTGCCCAAATAACATAATCGTGAGTCGTGATTCACTACCTACAAATTTGTTAACTATGATCCCACATCAGCTAGGCCAATAANTCTCTCGCTACACTCCCATGTTCTCTCACTACACTCCCATGTTCTCTCGCTACACTCCCATGTTCTCTCGCTACACTCCCATGTTCTCTCACTACACTCCCATGTTCTCTCACTACACTCCCATGTTCTCTCGCTACACTCCCATGTTCTCTCGCTACACTCCCATGTTCTCTCGCTACACTCCCATGTTCTCTCTCGCTACACTCCCATGTTCTCTCGCTACACTCCCATGTTCTCTCGCTACACTCCCATGTTCTCTCGCTACACTCCCATGTTCTCTCACTACACTCCCATGTTCTCTCTCTCGCTACACACTCCCATGTTCTCTGCTACACTCCCATGTTCTCTCACTACACTCCCATGTTCTCTCGCTACACTCCCATGTTCTCTGCTACACTCCCATGTTCTCTCACTACACTCCCATGTTCTCTCGCTACACTCCCATGTTCTCGTCTACACTCCCATGTTCTCTCGCTACACTCCCATGTTCTCTCACTACACTCCCCATGTTCTCTCACTACACTCCCATGTTCTCTCACTACACTCCCATGTTCTCTCTCACTACACTCCCATGTTCTCTCACTACACTCCCATGTTCTCTCACTACACTCCCATGTTCTCTCACTACACTCCCGTTCTCTCACTACACTCCCATGTTCTCTCGCTACACTCCCATGTTCTCTCTCGCTACACTCCCATGTTCTCTCCTACACTCCCATGTTCTCTCGCTACACTCCCATGTTCTCTCACTACACTCCCATGTTCTCTCGCTACACTCCCATGTTCTCTCACTACACTCCCATGTTCTCTCACTACACTCCCATGTTCTCTCGCTACACTCCCATGTTCTCTCACTACACTCCCATGTTCTCTCGCTACACTCCCATGTTCTCTCACTACACTCCCATGTTCTCTCGCTACACTCCCATGTTCTCTCACTACACTCCCATTTCTCTCGCTACACTCCCATGTTCTCTCACTACACTCCCATGTTCTCTCGCTACACTCCCATGTTCTCTCACTACACTCCCATGTTCTCTCACTACACTCCCATGTTCTCTCACTACACTCCCATTTCTCTCTCGCTACACTCCCATGTTCTCTCACTACACTCCCATGTTCTCTCGCTACACTCCCATGTTCTCTCGCTACACTCCCATGTTCTCTCTCTCTACACTCCCATGTTCTCTCGCTACACTCCCATGTTCTCTCGCTACACTCCCATGTTCTCTCACTACACTCCATGTTCTCTCGCTACACTCCCATGTTCTCTCGCTACACTCCCATGTTCTCTCACTACACTCCCATGTTCTCTCGCTACACTCCCATGTTCTCGTGCTACAGTCCCATGTTCTCTCACTACACTCCCATGTTCTCTCGCTACACTCCCATGTTCTCGTGCTACAGTCCCATGTTCTCTCGCTACACTCCCATGTTCTCTCACTACACTCCCATGTTCTCTCACTACACTCCCATGTTCTCTGCTACACTCCCATGTTCTCTCACTACACTCCCATGTTCTCGTGCTACAGTCCCATGTTCTCTCGCTACACTCCCATGTTCTCTCACTACACTCCCATGTTCTCTCACTACACTCCCATGTTCTCTCGCTACACTCCCATGTTCTCTCGCTACACTCCCATGTTCTCTCACTACA
>WNGS01044617.1:0-20801 GCA_020271785.1 Procambarus virginalis
TTTATTTTTACATGAAAACATGCAAATTAAATACAATAAAACATTAAAAACCAAGGAGAAACAAAAACCCATCAGCCAGAAGGGCCGACAGGACAGCATAACAAAGTACAAATTCAAAAAGGCATGTAAAGTACAGTACAAATGAGAAACACATGCTGTACAAAGTATAAACACAGACAAACCAACAAAACATAGGCGCATAGCAAACAGTACATACCCATCGGTACACAACAACATGGCACAATGTACATGGCACAACAACAAGGTAAACCAGAAACAGAAACAAAAAAACACAAAACAAAACAAACAAACCAAAACAAAAACAAAACAACTAAACAAATTATCCGCACAAAAACCCCGCACGTAGAGAGCAAACAGCATAGCCAGAGGGGCACATAACAACAAATCAAATAAACATAATACAACAATCAAATAAACATAAGTCATGAAAGGGTCGAGCCTAAATTACCATTCAGAAAACAAGGACGACATCGCCTGAAGGGTACACAAGAAACAGTTCATAACATACCAAAGCCTAATACACACAGCAAGCACACGGACTATCAGGACTGCGCATACTTTTCCGGCCACTCAGTCGCCGGAAAAAGAATACAATACGCCTCCCATACACCAGTATTTCTTCCGGAATAGGGGCACGAAGGGACGTCCGAGGATCGGGCATGGAAATCGGCACACTTTCAACAAATGCCTGAGCGTCCGGAACCCAGACAGTCGTGGGGCACCACGGAAGGCTTCACGCGGTCATGATATAGAATCCGCACAGGGTTGGATTTCGAATGCGGCAAGCCGTTGGCCAAGATGAACGGACGGACGTCCCCTTGCAGGCGCGGGCAACTGGCCTCGCACACGGAACTTCGACAGCCTCACAGGGCTCTGCAGCAACCTCCAGACGGGACACCGGCAGCGGCCCCCCTCGCCGAACATCCTTCTTTAGGAGCAATACTAGGTCGCGTCCCGCACCAGCACCCCCCTCACCAGCATCCGGAGGAGCAACCACCCCCCACTGCGGGGAACTGCCGACAGAAGCCACAGGAGGCGAATCATATACACAGCCTTCGGCATCAGCAGATATATGGACGTCAGCGTCCACTACCTCAATTCCTGAGAACCCATCAGCGCCAGAATCCACCTCATCAGCCCATGCAGTAGATGAGCGCCTGGATCTCTTGGGTACCGGGCGCACATCTTCGGAACCGGAAGCGGACCCAGACCCACGGGCATCACAAGCCGCGCGTACTCGTCTTACAACTGCAGCAGCTTCAACCGCAGGGGGAACCGGACCACACACAACCGGGGACCCCACAGCCACTTCAGCATCCGGAACCCGAGTTGAGGAGACAGGGCCAGGCGCAGCATCGGAAGACAGGTGAGTATGCGCTGAGGAGGGCGCAGTACAACGGGCCACTGGAGCAGCAGGGACAGGCACACTAACAGGATCAGGGGAATCCACCGATCTCATCGCAACAGCCGGAGGAGGGCCGGCGACATCCGGGAAACGTCCGGGGACGCCGGGGGAGTCGCATCAACGATCCGGGCGGTTGCCGCATCCCCGAAGTCCTCGTCCAGGGAAGCGGAGGGAAATCTTCTTCCCGAAAGAGGTTGATAGGTGCAACCGGAGCCGCCTCGCACCTGCAGCCTGATGCCCCAACAAGCCACACCGGAAACAGGTCCGAGGCTGCCGGGCATAGTACACCCGGATGTAGCATCCCAGAAGCCGGACTGAAGATGGAATGTCCGACCGCAGACGCATGCCCAAGGTGCGAATATTCGTCCGCCTCCCGGCATACTTCCCGGAGGATATCGTGTTTACCCTCACACTGACTACGGGCCCAAATCGCTGGAAATAACGTCGCAGAAGCTCTTCGGGAAACTCCAGGGGCGCCCCATGCACGCTGACATAGGTCAGCGCACCACTCCGGTCTGATATGGCGACGGAGCCGGTACCTCCCGGCAGTGACAGCGAGCGCCCCTCGTAACGACTGAGGAAGGCACGATATACCTCCTCGTCGCCAGCTTGATGACAACGCGACGCGCAGTCACCAGCTCAATCCCGTCAACATCGAGCACCGGGATATGTAGCAAGTCGCACAGTACCTCCGCTACCTCTGGATACCCAGCACGGCCAGAGAATTCCAGTCCTACCGAGTTCACACGCTTGATTGCTGGTAGGGACCACCCATGGTGAACCCAACACCTGCCACGTCTGCACACCGCCAGGCAGGCAACAACACTGGGGGTGGGGGGGCAGCGACGCCCCGCCACCTGGCGATCAAACAGCTGACTACCCTAGCAGTCACGGAGGGACACGTCCGCACTCCACGGCTGCTCAGGTCAACTCCAGTTTGGGACTCACCCTAGCTAAATGGTGAGCAGTTAGGCTGCTCGTTTGTGAATACATTACGTTACAGTGCTATAGCTCTCTAAAGACTTAACAAACACCTAGCTTAAAGTTAATGGTGAGTTGTAGTGCGTACTCGGTTTATATGTATTAGGCTACAATACTATAGTCCTCTTGAGACTAAACAAAGCACGTAGCTTAAAGAACTTCATGATGAGCAATAATGCTTAGGTTATAATTAGTAGGCTACGATGCTGTAGTCCTCTAGAGACTTAACTGCGCACCGCAACTTAAACTTATCAGTGAGCAGTGAAAGCTGCTCGGTTAACACATGGTGAATTACAATACTATAACCTTCTAGAGGTATAACTAAGTACGCAATGAATGGAAGACTCATGGGTGAGCAGTAATGCCTGCTCGTATTAAGCTTGTTAAGTTACAGTACTCTAGCTCTCGTAAGACGTAACGAAGCACAGCAACTTAAAGTTTAATGTTAATTCATTAGATGGTAGGAAATCTAAGGTTGATGGAAAAAAATAATATTGTTACTACGACCAATCTTGCTTGGAAAGTAATTTGGAATGGATTATCCCAACCTATACGTTTCACAGTTCAACATTCTCTGTTAAACGTTCACTTACAGATTTGCAAATTTTCAATTTTATTTGTGCTGGTTTCTTCAAAACGTTTCTAAGACTGCTTATGGGCAGAAGCGAGAATAAGGAAACAGCTCAAGCAAAACTAAAGCATTACTGTAAGTGATATTTCATTAGGTGAATCAATAGAATCCTAGTGCAGAAAACTTTAAATACTATGTGGTTGTCTGGTTAAGACTAATAGAAGGTTTTCTTGGCAGACTTAATGCACCAAACATATAATAAGTCTTCTTTGGAAGACTAAACTAAGCTATTTTTGGCAGACCTTAAACGCCAAACTATATAATAAGTCTTCTTTGGAATACTAGACTTAGGCTTTCTTGGCAGACCTTAAATGCCAAACATATAATGGACCTTGGTCCTGGTAAATTTGCAGATATGGAAGTTTCCCATTGAGTTCATCCTCCTGTGAGATTCTTGGGTACTAGAATGTCCTAGCCTAATTTCATTGGTTTAACATAGGGAGACTGAGTATGGTCAGTTATTACTCTCGAGAATAATTCTGGGTCTACAGTGGGGTCAAAGGCTTGGTCGCTGTGACATGCACCTGTTTAGGCTGCGGACCACTGATTGTCCACTGAGATTCATAGAAACATCTTGGCGAATATTAATTGTACTAGCCTTAATCTGGGTTTAATTACTCAGTTGTTTTCTCTGCTATGCTTGTCACTGGAGAACTATTTTCAGCTGAGGTTTGTTTTCTAGTAATATTGTTGTTAGCAGGCATAGGCTTGTTCAGGTTTAAAACTTTACCTTTAAGTAGGTAGTCTCCTGCTGATTTCAGCAAATTCATGCAGTTTAACTTGACCAGTTATAAACTGGTAGTAGTAGTCTGCTCCTACTAGTAGATTTACATTGTTAAGGCAGTCAGACATTAACTTGTTGTCAGCCAATTTAATTCCATTTTTCTGCAGGAAATTGGCAGTGTACCCTAGACCTTTAATATTAGGTCAAATGGGATTTGATCTACAAGTATGGCCTGAACGGGTCTGACATATCCACCTTGGTGTACGAGCGGTTGTACAACTGTGTAATCTCTGGATCCTCTATTTATCATGAACCCTGACAGATTAATTTTACCTGTGAGATTGGTTTTAATTGCCTCTGCAGCGCTCTTGAGTAATGAAAGTTTTCTGGAACCCTTGATCAAATAGTCCACGAGGCGAGATCCGGGCCCTTTGTTCTTTACTTGGAGTTGGGCAGTGGGCAATATTGCATCAACTTGAGTTGCTGGTTATTGTATGGTGTAAACTTCTCGCACCTTGCAGCACTGTACTTGTGTGAGATTTCTATCTTTTACTCTGGCGTTTGTATAATTTGAATTTATAAATTTGCACAGTGCAGCATGATGTTGACCCCTTCTACACCTATCGCATGTGTTCAGTGGGGGTTTCACAGCTGCTAGTATTATGTGGTTTGAGACACCTGGTACATCTGTGTAACTGTTCGAGTCGTCTGACTCCGGTATCTCTATTAGGGTAATTTGTACATTTATATAGAGAATGTTTTTGATAGCAAAACTTGACCAGTTATAACAACAAACATAACCCCCTGCCTACAGCATGTTTAATATTCGCCAGTTTAGATGAAACATTGTCTTCAGGTTGTGAAGGCTTTGCTGTTTGCAGGTGTTTATTGGTTTGTTTATTCCATCTTGGTGTGGAAGTGCTTTGTTGTTGCTTCTTGTGAGTATTTGTTGTACGCTTGGGGGCAATGATTGGGTTCTAGGGAGCATTTATTGGACTCATCGGAG
The DNA here is from genome assembly GCA_020271785.1 of Procambarus virginalis. Taxonomy (NCBI): domain Eukaryota; kingdom Metazoa; phylum Arthropoda; class Malacostraca; order Decapoda; family Cambaridae; genus Procambarus; species Procambarus virginalis. The sequence goes on from WNGS01044617.1 coordinate 4,769, forward strand.
TACTTGAACTCTTGGGAGTATTTATAGTACTCGTAGGTCTCGCTGATAAATCAGTATTTGACCTATTAGTATTACATTGATTATCAGTACCCTTGTTACCTAATGACTGCGTCACTTTAGAAGTTTCGGTTAAGGAAGTTGATGTGGGTACAGTTTCTATTGATTCAAAACTTTGCGGGCTCACCATAGCCTGTGCTACTTGGAACTTTTTGTTCCAGGTAGCGAATCTTTAACAACAGATAACAGCATATTGATTCAGTGTTGGCATTAAGTGCCTGGTTTGCTTGTTTATTATTTACTACATTACGTAAACCTTGTAATATATCTTACATTGTCAGGACAATATTGTTTTGATATGAAGATAATTCATTTAGCACTTCACTAGACAGTTTTCTTTGGATAACGATTTTAGTCATCCACTCAGCAGTGGATTGATCCACTTCACTCCTGAAGGATTATAACAGTGACTCAAGCTGTAAACTAAAAGCTTGTAAGGAGTCAACTGATTGATCTGGTTTAGTTAAGTCCAATAATTGGTGGACTAGATTTATGATAGCTTTCTCTTTATCAGCACTTTCTCTTGAGAGCTGGATAGCTTGACTGTTGCTAACACATTCGGCATTACCTCTAGGAGACTGGTTTGAGAGGTTAAGACTATCACCAACTTGGTTTAAGGCTTCTTGCTTAGCTTCAGTTTCAATTTCAACTTCAGCTTTTAATACAACTTCAGCTTTTAGTTCAGCTTCAGCTTTAATTTCAGTTTCACCTGCATCTTCATCTTCTGTTTCAGCTTCACTATCTATTGCAGCTTCACTTGTTTCTCTGGGATCATCTGGGAGGCTTGTTAATTCAGTAGCATCATGTCTTAAATTCTCAGAATCCATGGAACATATAGATGTAATATCTGAAAACTGTTCAGATTCTGTTAATGAGTCATTGGGTGAAACTGTATTAGAGGAAACTGTAGAAAAGGAAGGTTTAACCTCAATTATTGGTCCTGTGTAAGGGTCAGACTTGATTGGAAGAGTATCCTCATCTTGAGGTTGCTCATTTGTTTTATCTGTTGAGCTGGTTGCTTGCTTTGGTATAGGTATACTATAAAGGTGTTCCGATCTAACAGGAACATTTTCTGTTGCAAGCATCTTATTATAGTAATTTTACCTGGCCTGAATTTTGTTTTCATAGTCAGCTAGGTCAGACATGATTAGATCTATTTCATCTGGGTCAGTGTTACTGACAAGGAGTACATCTATGTACAGCACAATAAATTATTTTACCTGTTTGAATTTCTGGTTAGCTATCTCTGCTGAGATTTCTACCGATATGAGATTAACTGGGTCTGTTTCTACCCAGCTGTCACATGTGTTGATTAGCCTTGTCAAGTGACTTTGAAGGCCTTTCACAATTATTCTAGCCTTTCCTGGTGTAGCCATGTTGGTTATGGATTGAAGCCTTATAGGGCTCATATGATTATTTGACAGCTATGGTACTTGCTTATATATGTAGAGCAGGTATGTGTTGTTAATAGCATAATATTTAACTTCTTGGTTAGCCTGATTTTATCTGTCTCGAATACATGTTAGCTTACCTACCTAATAGTAAATAGCTAAGATTTAGGTGATACCTGAGTGCCACTACGGTAGTACCTTGGGGCTTGCTCCTCATGATCAACTTAGGTTGGTATAGTGAGACCTAATAGCACTCAAAGGTGAATACAATAAAAAATATAATGAAATATAGGTACACAATTGTGTAAAATAATAAATTCGTCCTGTTTAGGTTTTGCACAACATTAAATAGTAATACACAAGTACTGTCTAACAAAGTACGTTAGATATTAAGCTAAATAGTTTAAGCTGAATTTGTACACAACTTAGTACAATTACAGTCTAAAAATATCCTACCTCTGTGGGTTGGCATAAAATAGTAAATGAAGTGCAGATATTGGTATACATATAGTGCTATGTTTTGGGATTTTTTGTAGTTTTTGATATATATAATGTATATACAGGTGATTATATATGTATGTGACAGGAATTTTACTGCTGTAAATTCCATACGGGTGGCAGATATGTTGCTGAAAATTCTATTGGTTATATCCTGTCATGTTCACAGAAAACGGTACCATCCGTTTTCTATGTGCTGTGGCTCAGACGCCAGCAGGAGGTAAACAAGAGCGTACAGGACGCCCGCCAAGCTTGGTAACTACTAGCCATGTAATCGTTTATAAGTATTAAAGTCAGTAACCAAGCAATGGCTTTATGTCAACCCTACAACCAAGACTTCCTCAGCTACACACAAACACCACACTGGCGACGAGGATGAACTGGGAACGCAGGTATTTGATCAGCTTAAAACACAAGGAAGAACATGCGGTCTCGCCCCCGGAGGAGGAAGGAAATCGTGCTGTCTGTGAGCACCATACCCGAAGCTGTGTGCTAACTGATGCTGTGTGCTAACCAATGCTGTGTGCTAACCAATGCTGTGTGCTAGCCAATGCTATGTACTACCCAAGCTGCGCTAACTGAAGCTGTGTACTGAGGAATCTGCCGATGCCATGTACGAAACGATGCTTTGATGCTGTATACAAAACCCGATGTTTTGTATACGAAACGAGTTATGTGCTACAATTCTTCATGCTGTGAACTGACGCTGTGCCAACTGCTAACAACTGCTGTACCAACTGCTAACAACTGCTGTGCCAACTGCTGACAACTGCTGTACCAACTGCTGCCAGCTGCTGTACCAACTGCTGTGTTGCTGTGAGTAGGAACAACACCACCACATGTACACAAGGGCTAGGTAAGACATCAGTTGCTGCTATATTGTGCACTGTTGTGAACTTTTGCATTAAAATGCTTGTGTGCTTTGCAAAATTAAAGTAATTACAGTGAATTCATAACTAACATATACAGTGCAGTAAGTGTTTAGTATTCTGAGGAACATTTAAGTGATAAGTTTACATTTATTCAGTAAAAATGGCAAATATACCTCAGTTTCCTGCATTTGATCCTGACTGTGACCAGACAAACCTGTCACAGAGGTGGACCAAATGGCTTAAAAGGTTTGAAAATTTGTTGATAGTTTCTGACATCAAAAGTGCTGAAAGAAAGCGTGCCTTTCTACTGCATTATGCAGGTGATCGAGTTTGTGACATCTTTGATACACTGAAAGACACTGGCGGTACCAAAGATTATGACACTGCCAAAGCAGAATTATCAGAACATTTCAAACCAAGAAAAAATACTGCAATGGAAATTATGCATTTCAGGTGAGCTAATCAACTCTCTAATGAAACTGTGGATCAATACCATATACGTCTGCATGGTTTAGCAGCCCATTGTGAGTTTGCTGATGTTGACAAAGAAATCAAACAGCAAATAATTGAAACATGCACATCTACACGTCTCCGTCAAAGAGCTCTAGAACTTGTTGATGATGAAAGTTCTCTTACCAAGATACTGGATATTGCTCGTCTAATGGAAGATGCTGCACGTGATGCTCGTGTCATGGAGTGCAGTGCCAACAACGGTTCTGCCACTGTTACTAACAGTGATGAGGTATGTTTGGTTCAGGGAGGACACCGTGATCATAAAAGATATCATGGCAAACCTAACAGCAAATTGAGCCGAGAACCACATCACAACTGGAGTCATGGAACAAGACTCAAGCAGTCACAACGACTCACATCAGACGGTGTCAACAATAATTGTTACAATTGTGGAGGAGACTACCCACACCAAGATAATGTTTGTCCTGCTCAAGGTAAGAAGTGCTATGAGTGTAGAAAACTAGGTCATTTTGGTGCTGTGTGTCGTTCCGCACTAAAGAAACCACAATCAATGAATAAAAGCAATGTACGAGGATCAGGTCATAGGGGTCGAGGTGGCAAACACAATAGTGCACCTCAAATCCAGAATGTTAATAATATACAAAACAACATTTCATTACAACCAGTCTCTGATGACAGTGAATGTGATTACATTTATGGAGTACAATCAATCACAGAATGGAATGATCTTCCAAACAACCCAGAGACTATAGTATACATTGCTGGTATTTGTCTCAAAGTTCTCATTGACGCTGGATCAAACATTGACACCATTGCTGAATGCCACTATGAAAAATTTAAAAAACAGTTCCCAAAGCTTTAAAACTACAATGGTAAAGCCACTGCCTATGCTTCAAAGGTAGCCTTGCCAGTGATTGGAACTTTCACTGCAGAGATTAAGTCAAAGAGTGCAATGCTCATTACTACATTCCATGTTGTTAGGAATGCAAAGGAGTCTCTACTCAGTTACAAGACATCAACCAAATTAGGGCTACTTCAGCTTTCTAATGCTGTAGCAGTGGAATCTGTAAACAATGTTGATGCTATTGTTGCTGAATTTTTTGATCGATTTGAACCTACAGATTGTTATACTGATAGCAAAGTTTAGCTGCACATTAACCCAGATGTAATTCAAGTTGCCGAGGAATATGTACACTCTGTAACCTGTGATGCAGTCCCTAAGGCTCTCACTCCTGATGAAATCCGTACTGCAAACCTAGAGGACCCAACTCTGCAAGCAACAGTGGATGCATTGACTAAGAAAAAAATTCCATGCATCCCACCCTCAGGAGTTGACCAAGATGCATTCAAAGCACTTGAACGCATCCAAACAGAATTAAGTGTTACGCAACAACGTGACACCATGCTGAGAGGTACTCGTATCGTCATTCCAGCTGTTCTCCAGCAACGTATTCTGAAGCTTGCACATCAAGGACACCAAGGTCTTGTTAGGACCAAACAGCTGCTACGAGAAAAGGTATGGTTTCCTGGCATTGATCGTCAAGCAAAGGACATGCATGATGCCTGTGTCCCTTGCCAAGCTGCAGTGGATACTTCAAGACCAACACCTCTACTACCTTCACCAGTACCTGCTGCACCATGGACGGAAGTATCGATGGACTTCTGTGGCCCACTACCAACTGGAGAGTACTTGATGGTAGTCATTGATGATCATTCACGTTATCCAGAAGTAGAAATCATCACTTCCACATCTGCAAAGGCCTTCATCCCGAAACTCGACAAGATCTTTTCAAACTTTGGCATTCCTGAAGTTGTCAAGACGGACAATGGACCGCCATTCAATGGACAAGACTTCGTCAACTTTGCTGAGCATATTGGATTCAAACACCGCCGTGTGATGCCACTACATCCTCAAGCAAATGGAGAAGTTGAGAGATTCATGCAACCTCTCATGAAAGCGGTACGCTATTCTCATGCCGAAGGACGATCCTAGAAACAAGCTATGTATGCTTTTCTCAGGAACCACCGTGCAACACCACATGGAACACTGGGCAAGTCGCTTGGTGAACTTTTATTTGTACGTCCTATGAGGATCACACTACCTGTCATGCCAGCCGAGATAACGGATAAACGTCTCGCTCAGAAGGATGCACTAGCCAAGGGCAAAATGAAAATTGCTCATGATCAATGTGCAAAGGAGCAATTCATAAAAGTTGGAGATACTGTTCTTGTTAAAAAGGAAAAAGAGGGAAAGCTAGATATGCAGTATGATACAAAACCATATAAAGTGATTAGTATAAGAGGAACTATGGTCACAGCGAGTAATAGAGATCATAGTATAACACGTAATATGGCTTATTTCAAAGTGATTCCAACTAGTGTAGAAAATGATGAAGTGAAAAGTCTTACAAAGAAAAAAGAAAAAATGAGTTATAACTCAATAAACAGTTCATCAAGGGATGTTCTTGTATTTGGGGACTCTCGTCCTAAACGTCATGCTAAACGCCCTACACGATTTGATGATTAATTGTGTTCCCATGTAATGCAAAGTATTTACTTGTTATGCTGAACTGAATTTAATATTGTTTGAATAATGCAGATCTCTCATTCAATATTTTGTATTAGTTTCTTCACTTTTGTTTAACATTCCTTTTGTATTTTTAACATTGAAATCCTTTGTGGTAAAGATTAAGTTGTTTAAATTCTTTGTGTGCTTAATTAATGTTAAATGTATGCAATATCTCTTGACATGTTAATAACTTACTTTGTGTCAATAACTTTGCTTTGTGCTCCAAGCATGGTAGACATCCTGTATTCATTATTTTCAAAGAAAAGGAGAGATGTCATGTTCACAGAAAATGGTACCATCCGTTTTCTATGTGCTGTGGCTCAGACGCCAGCAGGAGAGAACAAGAGCGTACAGGATGCCTGCCAAGCTTGGTAGCTACTAATCATGTAATCGTTTATAAGTATTAAAGTCAGTAACCAAGCAATGGCTTTATGTCAACCCTACAACCAAGACTTCCTCAGCTACACACAAACACCACATATCCTAGCACCTGACAATACTTCCTAATTAAAGAGTATAATGTTATCAGGGTTAGTAAATGATTAATGGATTGTAGATAGCCTAACTTTTGGCTATATTCTACTGTTTATACTGGTATACATTTTTAATGTTAATTCTGGTCTATCCGGTTTGAAGGACCAAAAAGAATGTGGGTAAATCTGCCTCCAGGATATTGATATTAAATCTTATTAATTATTCGATGGACTATCCTTTAGAAAAAAGGAAATAATAATTGGAGAACCAGTGCCTATGGATCTCTTATGTATCATTGAAAATCTATTAATATAAAAAAGTGAAGTGTAAATAGTGTATTGTAAATATAGATCCAAATCCCTCCATACACTTTGGGGGGTTGATTAGTTCAGAGAAACTAATGCATTTCAAGAACAAAATAATGAGATGTTAATGCTCATCCAATATAAAGATAATGAGATACTGTTTCGGTAACGACAACACCATCGGAGCATGGATGGTGACTTCAGCACCATCTATTAGTCAGCACTCGAACTCCTGTGGTATCGGGCGCTATATGAACAATGCCATCTGGTGGTGGTAGCCTTGTATTAGCATACAGCTCTGGTTTCCTACCCTAGTCAGCAAGAGAGGTCGCCATGGATGACATCTGGTGGATTGCGTGTCACGATCAGCGCCATCTGTTGTGCTACAGAGCATAATGTCAACTCCCAGGTGAATGAGTGTAATCTCATGGTTCACCCAGTGTACCATCTGTCTAATTGATGACTTTTTATGTCCACAGAAGTGACGTGTGGAGGCAGTTGTTCTGAGCAAGGCAGTTTACGTTCGGCAGTGCACATACTCTAAGCTTGGTCCGGGAAGGAGAATAAGTAAGCCGCCATAGTTCTGCGCAGTGTGTTAGCTGCTAGATTACGTAGTGTTGATAGAGATCGGCGTACCCGGGATTGGTTTAGGAGAGTAACAGATGACAGTAAGGTGCTGCTAGCCAGCTGCTAGAGGTTTCTACTGAGGGATTAGCTACCCCATGTGTGAGTGCATTTGAGACCCCTGTCAGTGTGCCGCTGAAGTCCTCTGCCAGTTGGTTGCTGGAAAGTGAAAGTGGGCTGTAGGCACCTCATGAGACTGTAGTTGGACTGTCTTGTCGGAAAACCCGACACCATTTAATAATATCAATACAATATGCAGATAATATTGCTGCTGTTGTATACACAAGTTAACCCATAGAAAATGTAGAGTGTAGTGGAATTTTCCGTCAATAGAAAACGGGATATCATTGCCACATAGTACTATAAATTCACCAGCTATTCTGTTGGGAATTATTCTTAAATACGTTAGTCTTTGGACTTTTAATATCATAAAAACATCTCATTTGAATTAACTTAATTATCAGTATCAAAATAGTTATTGTGACCCTTCTATCACTTATAGACATCTGGACAAGGAGAGCCAAGGCATCAGTGGTGAGGGGGTCAGTCATTGTTGTTTAAGACCATAGTGGCAGGAGCAAATTCAGCTCCTATAATTCTCTTGGACGAAGTGTTATGGAGATCAAATTGGTGCTCTACCATCAACACACAGTCAACATAAACAAGGGAAGTGTCTTACCGAAACCCATTTTTCTAATCATTTCTGGCCAGTTAATGTTAAGTAGATATAGGGTGAACCAGTTAGGATGCAAACGAGCCACTAAATACAGGTAATTAAGCCTTGGTCCTTATCTAATATATAAATGTTTCATCTGATATAGCTGTCATATATTAGGATTCCGGCTTTACAGCTAGTGCCCAATGACAGGAAGAAGAGGAGGAAGCAAGAATTAATCTTGGTACATCAGTTACTTGGGTGATGGAAGCTAGCCTCTCACAAGGATAATTTGGTGTCTATATCCTAATTATACCTGGTGGACTAAGCCTACCATACAATAAGATAAGGCACCTCCAATTTTATTAACTAATATATGTAGTTTAATACTGTAGTTTGATTGGCTGGATATATATAAATTTAATATAAACTCCCCTAATGTGTAAGGATCGATTTGTAAGAATTTGCAGAAATAGTCTGCTAAACATCATTCAAATTGCTATCGAAACATATAAATTAACGTAAATATAAATTCTATATAAATTCATATGAATTAAATATAAATCTCTCAAGTCGGTTCCCACATAGCCCCACGTAAAAGGTGAACTCGCCAGTGTTTATCAGTACATGTGCACAAGGTACTGGATGGTGGAAACACTGGAGTTGGTGTATACTGCCAGCGCCGTAGTGTCCTGCATGAAGGTGACACTCTTGTACATTAGTGTATATATAATCTATTTAATCTAACATATTTTTAACGGTGAAAGTGTAATATATTGGTGATGGGAATAGTGTCTTGTTTATCCCCCCCCCCTATTTATTCATTGCACTATACAGCCAGTTCTGGAAAGCATACTACCGACATGGGGTCTGATACTACGAACCCCAAGTCTTAGAACATCAAGAATCCAACATAAAGATCCCTGTTACTAGTCTAGTGACCGTAACATAATTGGCATCCCCAGCAGGATCTGACCTCTTGTCAAGTGCGTTTGATAGGAGTGGTAAAGTAGTGCATACCCTATGAATAACTCCCCTTTTTGTTTTGTGTGTAAGTGTAGTGCGACGTTAAGTGTTAAGTGCAGTGATGCGTGTTCGTGCACAACGTAAAGTGTAAAATGGAAGAGAGAAAGACCATTGACAACCTGGATGATGTTCAGGAATTCCTGAAACATGAAGACTGCCCGTCAAGACTGAAATATCTTGGAAAGCCTGAACTCGTGTTGATAAGTAAGTATTTAGGGATCAAGGTGAGTGACCGGGATTCCCGTGTTGATATCCTCTCAAAAGTCCATAAGCACTTAAAGACCGATGAAAAGCAGGAAAGCGACGCACAGAGTAAAAAGGAAAGTGTTATGGTTTCCACTGAAAAGGAAGACCAAGGAAGTGACGGTGAGAGTGACAAGAGTGAACTGAATATAAGCTTGTTGACTGTAAAAATGCGCGAGTTAGAAGTCCACCGTGAAATAGAATAGAACTAGCAAGACAGAGGAGAGAGAGAGAGTGAGGAGAAAAACTAAAACTAGAAAGAGAAATGAAAGAGAAGGAAATGGAAATGAAACGTTTGGAACAAGAAAAGGAAAGAGGAGAGAAGAGTGAGAAAAAAGAGAAAGACAAGAAAAGGAGAAGGAAAGACAACACGAGTTGGAAGTGCTAAGATTAGGTGGTAGGAGGGAAAAAGAGTAGTTTTGACCCAATAAGGAACATTAAAGTGGTTCTTAAGTTCAATGAAAAGGAAGTCTCAAAGTTCTTTGCCGCTGTCGAGAAGGTAGCTGCATCATTGGATTGGCCACAAGAAAATTGGGCCATTATGATCCAATCCGTTCTGACTGGAAAGGCCCAAATCGCATACTCCATTGTCGGTGGATGATTCCAGTGATTATGACGCTGTTAAGGTGGTGCTGATGGCTTACCAGTTGGTGCTAGAAGCTTATAGGCAAAAGATCCGTAACCTGAAGAAGACATCGGAGCACACCTTCACAGAGTTTGCGAGTATCAAGGAACAGCTGTTCCATGAATGGTGCGCTTCTCGGAAGGTAGAAACAAAGGAGCAGCTTGAACAGCTCACCTGTTATATTTGTGGTAAGACTAACAATCTTCGTCCTCATGGTTTTATTCTCTGCCAGTAACAACAACAAAACAATTGTCAGGTACATGAAATATTATTAAAAAGATCATAAACAAAAGAGCATCTGCTCCAAACATGCTACCTCCAACATCTGTAGTACTCAATCCCAACATTCCTCCCCTTTTAAATAAACTCTATCCCTACAGGTTAAGTCTATCAGGCGGTCGGATGACTCTTCCTGATTTTCTCAACTGGGAGTCCTGACCTGTTACTTCTGGGAAACATTCTTCTGAATTACTCCTTGTAGAGTCCCTAGGGTTAACTGTATCCCCATTACCCTCTGCTGCCCCTTGCTCTGCCTCCCGGTCTCCTGCAGGTGCTGCTACCCCTTCAATATTAGGATGGATATCACTAGTTGCCCCACCCCCACCTGAAGGGTCTTCAAAATTCCCTGTGAACCTTGGCATGAGCTGATCGGCATGCCTTTTCCAATTAATGTTACCAAAACTCTGCACTTGCACAGTGAAGTTCCTGCGGCCCAGGACTTCCCTAATTTTCCCTTCCACCCAGGGCTTTCCACTTCCAAAATTCCTTGCATATACTGCATCCCCCTCATTAAACAACAATTCCTCTCCCTGAGCCAACTGACTGGCCAAGCTAGTTACCGATTTCTCTTTATCGGGATCTGTCTTTACTGCTTCCATGTGCACTTTAAAGTGTCTATTAAACAGTAATTCAGGAGATTTACCAGTAGTAGAATGAACAGTTTTCCTTTGATTATTTAAAAATCTACAAAGCCTTGTATTAATAGTACCTTCCGTAAACCGCTTTAACCCTTCTTTAAAGGATCTCACTGCTCTCTCTGCTAGACCATTTGATGAAGGATTATAGGGGGCAGGTGTTACATGTTTAATACCATTTTTTCGAAAAAAAATCCTCCATTTCCAAAGAAACAAAATAAGGAGCATTGTCTGAGACAATTATGTCTGGTAATCCAAAATTACAAAATGTTTTCCTTAGTAATTCACAAGTTACAGATGATGTGGTGGAATTACACACATGCACATCCAGAAATTTGGTGTATGAATCCACCACCACTAGGTAATATTTGTTATCCATAGGTCCCGCATAATCTACATGAAGTCTAGACCAGGGTTTTCCAGTGCATGGCCAAGAAAGTACAGGGGCCTGGGGTTTCTGATAATTCTTAAAGCAAATATGAAAATTTTTTGTTACCTCAGCAATATCCTGGTCTATTTTTGGCCACCAAACCCAACATCTAGCTTCTGCTTTCATAGCATTTATGCCATTATAGCCTACATGCAGCTGTTCCAAAATCTTACATCTCAGTTCCCCAGGCACCACCACTCTATTCCTATACAAGAGTACATCCTGGTGAATACTAAGGTCAGCCTTCACTGCAGCATACTCTGACAATAATAAATTATCATTCCAACCATATTTAACATATTTCATCAACAGACTTAATTTGGGATCTCTACCAGTTGCCTTCCTAATAGTCTGGAATGAAATATCCTCAAAAGACATAGATTCCACCAGGTTAACATACTCCACTGGAATACTGGAATTTAATTCTTCTGTCACAGGCAATCTACTTAATGTATGAGCTACTACATTATCCTTGCCTGGCTTAAACTCTAAATCATACTCAAACTGCGAGAGTAGTGTCGGGGATTATTAGTGTATAAGTATAAGTGACCGTACTTAATATCCTGTCACGGTCGCCAATGTCGGGGTGTCTCCCTCTTTCTACAGTCGCCACCAAGTTGTACTAGCGATAATTGTCACTTACTGTAGCCCTGCGGGTCTTCACTCAATTCTCGGGGCGCCACTGTTCGCCAGGAGAGTTTCCCAGTCAATCTCCAGCCGGCCTATTAGCCAGAGACGAGTGAGAACACGATCTGCTCTCTTCCAATCGTGTGCCCGCCCCGACAAGGGCTCTACTGCTAACTGAAAGGTCGCCAAATGGTGTTTCCCGTATCCAGTAATATGTCAGTGGTATTGTGGGATTGTGGCAGAAGTGGCAGAGAGCACACTCATTAAATCTGGTAACAGGCAGGTACAAGTCTCTATCACTCTCACTTTTTGGATGAATTCTATAGCAACAAGATATGGAGGTATAATACAAACTCGAAGTTAGTTTTGTATTTTACTTAAAAACTTCAAGGTATTATATCTATATCATCAATGGCAAAGCAACAAGTACATGGCAGTAAGTCAATCCCTCTTCATAAAACTGGAACTCATCAAGAGAGCAACACTCCCCTTCCTGTCATTCTCAGCTGCCACGCCCCCGCGCTGTTAAATCTCTCTGCACTTGTTTCCTGGCGTTAAGCGCCTGTTTCTGTAAATTCACAGTAATCAAAATACTTGCAAACAACACAACAAATTGCTTTAATGGTGATAAATGCTAATAATCACTGCACTGGCCTTAAGCTCAATAAATCATTTCTATAGCAATAAACACAGTAACTCACAGTAATGGCCTTAACACCACATATCACAGTAATGGTAATACATGCAATAAATCACTGTACCGGCCGTAAACACTGTAAGTCATTCAATTGTCATAACACATTAAATCACTGTACTCATGAATATGTTATTCAATACTCCAGCATATATATATATATATATATATTATATTATATATATATATATCTATATATATATATAATATATATATATATATATATATATATATATATATACATATATATACATATATATATATATATATATATATATATATATATATATATATAATATATATGTCGTACCTAGTAGCCAGAACTCACTTTTGGCCTACTATGCAAGGCCAAATTTGCCTAATAAGCCAAGTTTCCTGAATTAATATATTTTCTCTAATTTTTTCTTATGAAATGATAAAGCTACCCATTTCTTATGTATGAGGTCAATTTTTTTTTATTGGAGTTAAAATTAACATAGATATATGACCGAACCTAACCAACCCTATCTAACCTAACCTAACCTATCTTTATAGGTTAGGTTAGGTTAGGTAGCCGAAAAAGTTAGGTTAGGTTAGGTTAGGTAGGTTAGGTAGTCGAAAACATTTAATCATGAAAAATTGGCCTATTAGGCAAATCGGACCTTGCATAGTAGGCTGAGAAGTGCGTTCTGGCTACTAGGTACGACATATATATATATTATTTATATATATATATATATATATATATATATATATATATATTATATAGATAAGAGAGAGGAGAGAGAGAGAGAGAGAGAGAGAGAGAGAGAGAGAGAAGAGATCATTTCATCAATAATAATAAGATTAATACGGCACAACAGCCTAACACCAATAACTGGTACATTTATATATATATATATATATATATTATATATATATATATATATATATATATATATATATATATTAGGGGTACCACCTCTGGTGCAATTGCAGGGACCCACATCCTCGAAGAAGAAAACAAAGAGCATTCAGAGAAGATCTTGTGGATTCTCACCGAATACTTAATTCTTTTCTTCTCCTACCACCCCTATTAATTTTTTGTATGTTTTGTTTTATTTTATTGCAATGCTACAGTTTACAGAGAACACACACACACACAAATATATAACAATTAAACAATCAGCGTTCGAAGACCTCGTCCAGCTCCTCGGAGGTGGGGTGTGTACCCAGGATACAGCACGCATTTCCCCTCTGCACTGCGACACTGAGGCGCTGGAACAGGAAACTGGCTGCTCGTGGGTCTCTAGTTTTCCCAATGAGTTCCTCACCAACCTCCTTTAAAAACTTGAGTGCACATTTACCCCAGGCGCCCAGAGTCTCTGAGCCTATCGGCACGAACTGTAACAACGTTCTAGGTCTCTGTACTTGTGGATTTTCTGGGTCTCCCTGAAGGTGGCTGCCCCACCTCCCTCCGCTGAGCTGTAACGTAAATAGGTATCAGCCAATGTAGATGCACAGGTGTAATCCCATACGACCTGTTTACCTTCCCTCCATGGCTGCAGGGTGACTCCATCTGGGCGTTTTGGCTGTTGTCAGGTCTGCACAACTGGGGTTCCCTTTGTGCTGGACACCCAGCTGTAGCCAAACTTCTCTTGATGATGTCATTGACTGCCTCGTGTCTGGCAATCTTTCCCTGTGTCTTACGACAGATGAGACCATGGCTGCCGTATTGGTCTGCCCGTGCCTGGCCGCAAATACACCGGTGCTCGGTGGAGATAGGGGCGGCAAGGCGCAGAGCAACACCAATACTTAGGGCCCGATGATCCAGGCGGGTGCCCAAGGCGGAATTAGGGACTGCCAACAGGAAGTCCCCAGCATGGGGGGCTTGCACAGCTAGGAGACGCGCTCTGTCCTTCTGAGAAGCTACGTCCAGCAATGCTTTGGCGATGTTCTCCACTATGGGGCTATCCCATTTGGCCTGTTTACCGTCGTTTGGACAAGTTGGTCGGGTGTGTGAATTGGCGAGTGTGTCCCACCGACCAGCTCCTTCCACAAATTTGGGATCACGAATCCCAATGGAGTTCCTTAGGTATTCTGGTAGTATTTCCTTCACTAATTCACTTGTAGCACTGGTCGAGGATAAGAATGCCGGCAATGCTAACTGTGTCGCCTTGCGAATACCTATACCCCCGAGTCTAACTGGGAGCGTTGCTTGGTCCCACTGGTCATCTTGCAGGGAGAGGTTTAACACTTTCATAGTTATTGTCTTTAGGAGTGAATCGTATTCCGTTAATTTTGGGCTGTCAAAAGAAGGAGCACACCTGAGGAAATAGGTAAGTCTGGGCAAGGCCAGGCACCTTGTAAGAAGGTACAACGCATCATGAGCATCCAAAGCCCCTATTCGCGCCTCCATCCTCCTCAGGTCTTTAAGCTTTTCTTCGAGGACTACCTCAATGGCGTTCGAGCCCAGAGGTGCCCCTAGCAGCACACTGTCGGTGGGAGCGATCACTTGGGCTCCTGGCAATAAGATTTGTACTGCATTTATGATTGGTTGGTTGGACGAGATGATTTCACACTTTGATGGATTTAGTGTAAGGCCTAACTCCTCTCCCCTAGATTTCACTAGCTGAAGATCTCCTAGCAGGGATTCCTGTGTCCCTGCCAGGGTGCCATCGTCCAGGAACCAGATGTTGAATTCGCTGGACAACCTACTTGTGACCTCCTTAGCTGCCATGCAGAAAAGAAAAGGGGCAAGTGGTCTCCCTGCTGGACACCTTCTGCGGAAACAACTTCATGTTCCCCAAACAACAGTGTCGATTCCCTACTGTACCCTGCTGAAACGAAAGGAAGTAGACAAGGAAAGCTGGTTCGAACTGCTTCCAGTACCACATCCCTTTTTACCTGGTTGAAGGCATTTTAAAGTCTAATTTAATTAATGCCTTATTTTCTGGGAGGTCCTTGATATAGGCTCGTGCTGCATGAGCTGCTGCTTCACAGCCATGGGGGACACCAAAACCTAGTTGATGGGGTCGAAGCATCGTTGCAGCGTCTATGCTGATTTTCTGACAGCTGCCCTAGCAACAAGGCGCCGAAGTGTGTTGCCCACGGCAATGGGTCTGACTCCACCATCCTTCTTCTTAAGGGCACAAAGGATGCTCCGAAGAAGAACGGTTTAATTGTATCTGGGATCAACCCGGAGAGACAGTCGTTGACAAACTTCGTGATCTCTGACAGCAGTGTCTCGGCAACTTCGCCGAGAACTGGGTTTGTCATCTCCTTGAGGTGCTGAGGTCTTACTCCAGTGTATCCCCCTGCTGAGCCTGGTGGAAATGACATGATGGCTTTGTATACCTCTGATGCTTGGAGGAATAGAGGTCCCATGTCTGGGGCATTTGTGTCCCGAGCAGTGGGTTCCCATGGTACTCTGGGAGGGTGCTTCTCTCTCAGTGAGTCGGCAGTTGCTGTATCTCTAGGGGCGATTGTTTCTTCACTGGTAAGTAACCTAATTGCCCCTACTGTGTTGCCCTCTTCAATTTTCTTGGTCACTTGTGTTCCAAGCTAAAATTATCATTGGAACTCTTGGGTCTATAT
>WNGS01044618.1:0-16030 GCA_020271785.1 Procambarus virginalis
CTGCTGTCAGGCTGAGGGCATTGATCAATGATTCTACCTCCAGCTTGAAGACTTGGAGTGAATCAGTTGAAGCCTCCGGTGGGGGTAAATGCAGCAGCTCATGAACTAAATGTGATGTTCTTACTTCTGGATCAGCATAATTATCCTTGAGGAGTTTTACTGCCAGATCATAGCCGTCATTAGTTAATCTCAGATGGGATACTACTGTTTTAGCCTCACCTGATAATTGGCCTTGCAAATAAGAGAATTTACTGCTCTTTGGTAAAGATTGTTTTGAGTCCACAAGGTCAACGAATTTGTTCCAAAATTCGTCCCAATCTTCCTCGTCTTTTCCTGAGAAAGTGGGTAAATTAATTGGAGGGAGTCGAGCTTCTGCTTGACTCGCATTAGATGCAACTGTTGTTGTTGTTGTTGTCTTGTTCTGGACAATTAATTTGACATAAGGCTGTAACGTGGCCTGAGTGTGATCTTCATAACTCGCTAGATCAACCATAATGTCGTCTATTTCTGTTTCTGATAAATTGGTGTTGGCAAGTTCCGCCACATATGCTGCTATTTGGCATTTGATTTGCTAAAATTTACCTGCAGCTGCTTGATAATAGCTTTCCAGGTCAGCATAATCAACTGGAGATTGTTGTGACAAATCTTCACATTTCTTGATCTGTCTTGTTAAGTAGCCTTTAAGACCTGCAAGGGTTCATCTCATTCTCCCTGCATTATCCATATTGGCTAGTTGGTTAAACCTTGTGGGGCTTGTACTTGGGCTGCTCATAATACTGAACAAGCACTAATGGTAGCCTGGGGTCAAAATTCTGCAATCACTAGGCTGTAATCCTACCTCTACTAGAGGTTAGCACTTAAAATAATACACATTATATATATACAATCATACACACTAATGATTTGAGTGATAAACCAGTGTCACTGGAAGTACCTTTAGGTTAGCTCTTCTATATCACCCTAGGATGGTATAGACACTAATTAATCGCTCAAAGGTGTAATGATCATAAGTAAATTATTATATATACACAACTCAACACGAGTTGATAAAAATTACACCCAAAATAGGGGGTCTGCACCATTCATTAATGGTGCTAGGTTGTTTAATATAGTAACACTAGACTATGGTAATAATGGGACTAGGATGAACAATAAATAGTTCAACTAGTCAATGGTAATATCCTACCCTGTTGTGGGTTGGCAATTAGTAAATATTATATTGGGAACACTAGTGCAGTATATATTAATATTTCTCTATTTTGAAGAAATAATATACACAATTATTGATAATAGCCTCTTAATTAGCCTCTATGAAACTTCTAATATTATCAAGAAGTATTAAATATAATTGACCTCGCAAAATTAACATCACAAAATTCGTGGACAATCTCTCTCGCGAAATTTAACACCACGAACTCCGTGAACAATCTCGTGAGGACACAGCCACTAATTTGGCTGGCTTCAATATTAGCGCTGTCATTTCACAGAATAACACGCCACCAAATCTGTGGGTGACCATATGAAACCTCTGATGAGGCTGAACTGGGCTTGAGGGGCTCCTGAGCTCGCTCGCTCGAGGCAACGCCGCCGTTTTTGACTGGCTCTGTATTGTTCACTAATTTATTACACTAGTTATTTAATTTGATAGACCATCTAGGTTTGAATGATCATAGAATCCGGTTCGAAGGACCAAATAATGTGGGAACCGACCTGTGAGATTTATATTTAATTTATATGAATTTATATAAAATTTATATTTACGTTAATTTATATACTTCGATAGCAATTTGTATGATGTTAAGTGGACTGTATTTCTGTATTAATCTCACAAATCGATCCTTACACATTGGGGGGGTATATTGAATTTATATATATGCAGCCAATCAAACTACAGTATTAAACTACATATATTGTTAAACATTGAAGAGGTTCCTTATCTTATTGTACAGCAGGCCTTAGTCCACCAGGTAAAACTAGGATGTAGACACCAAATTTTCCTCGTGTGAGGTAGCTTCCATCACCCTGGTAACTGATACACAAAGCCTCGTCTTGACCTGTCAAAAGGGCGCTAGCTATGAAGCCAGAATCCTAATAAATGACAGCTATATCAGAGAAAACACTGTACATTGAACCATAAAGACCAAGGCTTAATTACCTTTTTTGAGTCGATCATTCGTGTTCTAACCGGTTGCCCAATAATATCTACCTAACATTAATGGCCAAAAATTATTAGATAAACGGGTTTCAGATAGACACCTCCCTTGTATTGATGACAGCGTGTTGATGATGGCAGACCTTTGGTTTCCATAACACTTCGTCCAAGAGAATTGATAGGAGCCGAATTGCTCCATGACGCCGTGGTCTTAATAACAATAATGGCTGACCCCTTCCTACTTCACTACGCCTCCCTCACTTTGTAGAGATGTCAGTAACTTGATAGAAGGGTCACATTTACTCTATTTTGATACTGATAATTAAGTTAATTAAAATGAGATGTTTTATGATGGTAAAGTCCAAAGACTAATGTATTTAAGAATAATTCCCAGCACAATAGCTGGTGCATTATAATACTGTGTGGCAATGATATCCCGTTTTCTATAGATGGAAACTCCACTACAAGTTACATTTTCTATGGGTTAACTTGTGTATACAACAGCAGCATCAATATTTCTGCCTGTTGAATGTGATATTATTTAATGGTGTCGGATTTTCCGATACTCCTCCTTTGACCCTCCTGACTACTCCCCTCGGACCCTTCCCTAATCTGTGGTTGGGTCGAGCCACAAGCCCCCAGTGGTGAGCCGTCCCCTGACATGGCTCAGTCTCTCGTTGTGATTACTGAGCCTTTTGTTGGAAAGTTCCAACACTGATACATCTCTATTGTATCATAATGCATTAATATTGTATACAAAGTACAGTATTTATTAACCCTACTAACTGTAGTACTAATATAAATTAATATTCTCTATCTGCGCATCATTTGCTGAAATTCTCATCACATCGAAAGGCAGTATTGCATCAGATATTGTCCAGCAGGACATAGTTATTGTCAACATGTTAGAGAACTGAATAATATTTTCAACTTTTATCAGTATTCTTCATAAGAATTAATCTCTGATAATATAACAACTAGTGATTCAGTAACCACGGATTTTTAACTAAAAATATCACTATATAACAATTTTATCTGTTATATCCAAATGCCATGGAGGAAATAGAAATTTTCTCCATTTCTCCTTAATAAGAACACTGTTCATAATTATCATCATCTAGCTAGAATATAAACAATATTTAATTCCCTACAATCGCGACCCTATTCTCATTAACGTATTGCGTAAAGTAATTACACGGAAAGAATTTTCCGTCTTTACTAAATTCTGTTGCGAATGCGTCAGAGAGGGGTTGAGGGAGACGGAGGCATGGCGACGCCACCAATAGTACAACATGAGCGATGATACTGGCAAGAGTGTCGGACGCGAGACAACGTTGCGTCCATTAGACCAGGTAGAGGCGAATTTCCAACAATTCTACGACAGGCCCTTGATATTAATCGGCCTTGGAGTGTGCATCTACTCCAGTAGCAATCTAAGGATTGCATCGGTGGACAACCAGCAGGTTAAGTGTTCTAATATTATTAAGCGAGCTCGTTATAATTTTATAGTGCACTTTGTCCATTGTTACGCCACAATACCTCCCCAAACGCCAAGTACGTCCGTAAGGAATTTGATCTGTCCCTTCTATTGAATAGCAATGACACAATCTAATTTGTGTAGAAAAATTTTACATTTCATTAGGTTTTCATTGTGTGTTGAAGCTGCCGTGGTCTCATAATTTTCCCACGCTATGCTAGTGGATCACGTGTTCTAGCAAGTTCCAGATGACGCCATCTCGACCCCGCATCTCCGTTCACTGTCACAGCTAAGCAGCTGAACCAGTTTAATTTAGTTATTTACTAATGAACGGTTGATAACTAATAATAATTTGAGAATATATTTCATTTACGTGATTTAAGAAATCAAGTATAATTTGATAGCCTCATGAACTTTAAATGAGAATAATGTTCTTGTTTAATCATCATTCAATAAATTCTTGCTACTAACCAATTTATCTAATGAATATTTGTTTATATCTTAGTAAGAGTTACCAATTTTATTCGAGGAAGAACCAGCCTAGATGAAGCGTACTGGGAGTACTTTACTTCTAGTATAACCCCCCGTTTTGTGAAGGAGGGAAAGTTTATTCTTTGAATAGTAATTTAATTTACAGTCCATTAATGTTCAAGGAATAACTTTTAATAGTTACATTATCCACGGGTACTGGTATTTCAGTCCTTTCTATTGTTCATTTATGTTTCCCTTTTCAGTAAAAATAGGGTGGTCCTTTGATTAACTTAAATAAATTAATTAAACATCAATATATTGAGAGTAAGCTTTCTTCCCAACAACTTTTAATCCCTCTCTCTCTGGGGGTTCTCAACGCCGTCCGAGCCACAGCCGCACTCGCTCGATTCCTTCCTGTACTGATGCGTATCAGGCCTTGTTTGGTCCCGCTTCGTGGGCCAAATACTTTGATCTTTTCCCTCTTGATTGAACAGGGATTGCATTGTGTATATTGTTGTTGTATGTTATTGTACTATCCTTTCCAGAAGTTGACACATCATTGTTATGTACTTTGATTTGTTATTATTGTTTGTTAAGATTTTATTATCACTAGTGTACCTGTGTACACTGGTGATAATAAAAGTACTAGAGTACCTGTGGTTTGACTGACAGAAGTGTTATCAATGTACCGTTGAGTCAATTACCCCTGCATTGCTGGTACAAAAGAGAGTTATCACAAGTGTATAAGTTTGTTCACGTTTGTAGTTGTTACAAGTGGGCGGGACACAAGTTCCCTATTTGCTTAGTTTGTGAAAGAAAAACTCTGTTTTAACGTAACGTACCCGTGTGTAATAGTGTTGTTTAACTTTAATAAATTAATGTTAAGTTACACTAGTTAAACCCCTTTTCCCCATACTACTCTCACATAAGACTGCCATACCACTCCCTTATTCATTTAATTGCCCTTGACTCATCACAAGGGTAGAGCTGCTTCACTGCCTTGCATCTTTTTATTAATTTGATGTAGAGAATTCCTGGCGTACCACGTCCTCTAGCGGTCTTCGTTTGGGCAGGACGACGTCTTACTACAAGATATCGATATCATAATGGAAGAGATCGTATCTTTGGGTTATAATCTTGGTCACTGGGTGTCGATATCATAGTGGAAGAGATCATATCTTTGGGTTATAATCTTGGTCGCTGGAGTGTCGGTGTCATAGTGGAAGAGATCATATCTTTGGGTTATAATCTTGGTCGCTGGAGTGTCGGTGTAGTTTGTTAGCTGATTTTGAAACTCAATGTGAACTGTTGCAAGTGCCAAGAGCAATTGCAGGTTCTCTCAGAGCGATTAAATTGTCCTACTCACTTTATTGTAGATTGTGAGACATTATGCACTCTTGGGGGTTGCACTCGGGGGATGGAATACACACTGTGTGAAATGAACTTGCCTCATTACACAGTTCTGGAAATCCACTCCCACACATTGCCGTCAGTCACCTTCTGCCTCTTATTGTTGTTGTTGTTTAAGATTCGCTACTTGGAACAAAAAGTTCCAAGTAGCACGGGCTATGGTGAGCCCGTAGTGGACTTACCTGGCACAGGAGAGGGGCTGTAACTGATCGTTTTGCCTCTGCCTCAGATCTCCCTGTAACTGGTGGTTCTAAGACTGACCTTAGCATCACCTGCCATACCACAACAGTTTGTAAGGTGAGACAAGAACACTAAGACTCTTGTCACTAAAACTGGAGACGTCAAGAAGAAGAACGAGAGGCTAAGTTTACCTCCATAATTGTAATGTATTTCGTTACAGGTAAGAACACTCTGCTGCACGAGGCTTGTAACCTTCGACTACCCAGAGTTGTGCGCAAGTTGGTCGACCTCGGCGCTGAGGTGGACAGCCGCGGACTCTGTAGTAAGTGGACAGCCGCGGACTCTGTAGTAAGTGGACAGCCGCGGACTCTGTAGTAAGTGGACAGCCGCGGACTCTGTAGTAAGTGGACAGCCGCGGACTCTATAGTAAGTGGACAGCCGCGGACTCTGTAGTAAGTGGACAGTCGCGGACTCTGTAGTAAGTGGACAGCCGCGGACTCTATAGTAAGTGGACAGCCGCGAACTCTATAGTAAGTGGACAGCCGCGGACTCTATAGTAAGTGGACAGCCGCGGACTCTATAGTAAGTGGACAGCCGCGGACTCTATAGTAAGTGGACAGCCGCGGACTCTATAGTAAGTGGACAGCCGCGGACTCTATAGTAAGTGGACAGCCGCGGACTCTATAGTAAGTGGACAGCCGCGGACTCTATAGTAAGTGGACAGCCGCGGACTCTATAGTAAGTGGACAGCCGCGGACTCTATAGTAAGTGGACAGCCGCGGACTCTATAGTAAGTGGACAGCCGCGGACTCTATAGTAAGTGGACAGCCGCGGACTCTATAGTAAGTGGACAGCCGCGGACTCTATAGTAAGTGGACAGCCGCGGACTCTATAGTAAGTGGACAGCCGCGGACTCTATAGTAAGTGGACAGCCGCGGACTCTATAGTAAGAGGACAGCCGCGGACTCTATAGTAAGTGGACAGCCGCGGACTCTATAGTAAGTGGACAGCCGCGGACTCTATAGTAAGTGGACAGCCGCGGACTCTATAGTAAGTGGACAGCCGCGGACTCTATAGTAAGTGGACAGCCGCGGATTCTATAGTAAGTGGACAGCCGCGGACTCTATAGTAAGTGGACAGCCGCGTACTCTATAGTAAGTGGACCCCGCGTACTCTATAGTAAGTGGACAGTCGCGGACTCTATAGTAAGTGGACACCCGCGGGACTGTATAGTAAGTGGACAGTCGCGGACTCTATAGTAAGTGGACAGCCGCGGGACTGTGTAGTAAGTGGACAGCCGCGGGACTCTATAGTAAGTGGACAGCCGCGGGACTCTATAGTAAGTGGACAGCCGAGGGACTCTATAGTAAGTGGACAGCCGCGGACTCTATAGTAAGTGGACAGCCGCGGACTATAGTAAGTGGACAGCCGCGGACTCTATAGTAAGTGGACAGCCGCGGATTCTATAGTAAGTGGACAGCCGCGGACTCTATAGTAAGTGGACACCCGCGTACTCTATAGTAAGTGGACAGTCGCGGACTCTATAGTAAGTGGACAGCCGCGGACTCTATAGTAAGTGGACAGCCGCGGACTCTATAGTAAGTGGACACCCGCGGACTCTATAGTAAGTGGACAGCCGCGGGACTGTGTAGTAAGTGGACACCCGTGGGACACTATAGTAAGTGGACAGCCGCGGGACTCTATAGTAAGTGGACAGCAGAGGGACTCTATAGTAAGTGGACAGCCGCGGACTCTATAGTAAGTGGACAGCCGAGGGACTCTATAGTGAGTGGACACCCGCGGACTCAATAGTAAGTGAACACCTGGGATAGGTAACGGTTTACTAACGCAAACAGTACACAAGCCTAGAGTATTAGATGATCGTAGATTAATGTCTAAAAGAGGTACTGTTTGAGAACTTGCAATACTCTGATGAACTACAGACTCACCAAGGTCTCTCTTTGCAACATTAGAGAGTACAAGATCTAAAATCAAGGTTTGGGAAGCACCAGTATCTCTCAACATAACCGGCTTCCATTTACTACCTTTACTCAATACTTCCCCATGGAACATATTTGGGGTGATAGTTTGCTACCCATTTGGAATCTACATTAACATTCTTTGAATATCTACTCTGCAATCCTCTAATTATAATTAACCCAGTAGGTCTTAAATCAGGATGCAGTTGAAAACAATAATTTATAACATGACCTCTTCTCTTACAATGTGTACAAAACCTCTTATCAGGGGTTGACACTGTCATACCCATTGAAGACTTAATAACTACATTACTGGAGTGTTGTATCCCTGACTGTGATTTCTGAAACTTAGGTTTAGCAGGAGAAGAAATCATGTGAGTAGGCTGTCCACCTCAGCGCCGAGGTCGACCAACTTGCGCACAACTCTGGGTAGTCGAAGGTTACAAGCCTCGTGCAGCAGAGTGTTCTTACCTGAAACGAAATACATTACAATTATGGAGGTAAACTTAGCCTCTCGTTCTTCTTCTTGACGTCTCCAGTTTTAGTGACAAGAGTCTTAGTGTTCTTGTCTCACCTTACAAACTGTTGTGGTATGGCAAGGTGATGCTAAGGTCAGTCTTAGAACCACCAGTTACAGGGAGATCTGAGGCAGAGGCAAAACCATCAGTTACAGCCCCTCTCCTGTGCCAGGTAAGTCCACTACGGGCTCACTATAGCCCGTACTACTTGGAACTTTTTGTTCCAAGTAGCGAATCTTAAACACCAACAACAATAAGAGGCAGAAGATGACTGACGGCAATGTGTGGGAGTGGATTTCCAGAACTGTGTAATGAGGCAAGTTCATTTCACACAGTGTGTATTCCATCCCCCGAGTGCAACCCCCAAGAGTGCATAATGTCTCACAATCTACAATAAAGTGAGTAGGACAATTTAATCGCGCTGAGAGGACCTGCAATTGCTCTTGGCACTTGCAACAGTTCACATTGAGTTTCAAAATCAGCTAACAAACGACACCGACACTCCAGCGACCAAGATTATAACCCAAAGATATGATCTCTTCCACTATGACACCGACACTCCAGCGTCCAAGATTATAACCCAAAGATATGATCTCTTCCACTATGACACCGACACTCCAGTGACCAAGATTATAACCCAAAGATATGATCTCTTCCACTATGATATCGAAATCTTGTAGTGAGGGGTCGTCCTGCCCAAACGAAGATCGCTAGAGGACGTGGAACGCCAGGAATTCACTACATCAAATTAATAAAAAGATGCAAGGCAGTGAAGCAGCTCTACCCTTGTGATGAGTCAAGGGCAATTAAATGAATAAGGGAGTGGTTTGGCAGTCTTATGTGAGAGTAGTATGGGGAAAAGGGGTTTAACTAGTGTAACTTAACATTAATTTATTAAAGTTAAACAACACTATTACACACGGGTACGTTACGTTAAAACAGAGTTTTTCTTTCACAAACTAAGCAAATAGGGAACTTGTGTCCCGCCCACTTGTAGCAACTACAAACGTGAACAAACTTATACACTTGTGATAACTCTCTTTTGTACCAGCAATGCAGGGGTAATTGACTCAACGGTACATTGATAACACTTCTGTCAGTCAAACCACAGGTACTCTAGTACTTTTATTATCACCAGTGTACACAGGTACACTAGTGATAATAAAATCTTAACAAGCAATAATAACAAATCAAAGTACATAACAATGATATGTCAACTTCTGGAAAGGATAGCACAATAACATATAACAACAATATACACAATGCAATCCCTGTTATGCTACTAGTCCCCTGACCAAGTACTTAGTATGTCGAAAATACACAATAATCTATATTCAGCTACTAACGAGTCATCCAGACTCCGTTCAATGTGAAAACTAAATATAATTACACTGAACACTGCTGTTACACATGACTCTAAATGTGTTGATCCTGGGATCCGACAATTACACACTGGTCTTGACGTTACCAAACAGGCTGTCGGCGTGATCAGACTAACACAATTACCGTGGCTATACAGGTTTGCGTCCGTTATAGACGACAGGTGAAATCTCAACTAACCGGATGGTCTATTTCAGGAAATCCAGACAAGGTAGCTAACAATAAGTGATAATATCATGTAACTTGTGTATTGTTTTCCGATACACCAACCTTCTTTTCTAGCTTCAGTAGGAGTCTCTTGTGCAGGCCAGTAACGAATGCTTTCTGACAGTCAAGGAATCTCGTTTGATTTCCTTTGCTAAAATCATGTTGGTGTTTTGAAACTTAGTTGTTCTAAATGTTCTACTAGCATGGTTCAGATCTGTCTCTAGTATCTTGCCGGAGATGCTTGTTAGTAATGCTGGTCTCTAGTTTAAAGGCTCTTATTCTTCCTTTTCATGTGAATTTTGCAGCACACAAGTCATTTGCAGTATATTATGAGTTCTACCATTTCTATAGAGGAATTACATAATTTAGCAAGGGGACTGAAACTTCACAATGCTTCAGCTGCCTCCTTCAGGATCCAATGTGATATTTTGTCTAGTCCTAAAGCTTTTGTCACATCTAGTTCATGTATTTGTTTCCTTATTTCTTCTGACGTACATGCCATGAGTGCAGGCACATGCCATGAGTACATGTGTGATGAGTGCAGGCAACATACTCATCATCAGTACGTTGTTAGTGTGATGAGTGCAGGCAACATACTCATCATCAGTACGTTGTTAGTGTGATGAGTGCAGGCAACAAGCTCATCATCAGTATGTTGTTAGTGTGATGAGTGCAGGCAACATGCTCATCATCAGTATGTTGTTAGTGTGATGAGTGCAGGCAACATGCTCATCATCAGTACGTTGTTAGTGTGATGAGTGCAGGCAACATACTCATCATCAGTACGTTGTTAGTGTGATGAGTGCAGGCAACATACTCATCATCAGTACGTTGTTAGTGTGATGAGTGCAGGCAACAAGCTCATCATCAGTATGTTGTTAGTGTGATGAGTGCAGGCAACATGCTCATCATCAGTATGTTGTTAGTGTGATGAGTGCAGGCAACATGCTCATCATCAGTACGTTGTTAGTGTGATGAGTGCAGGCAACATACTCATCATCAGTACGTTGTTAGTGTGATGAGTGCAGGCAACATACTCATCATCAGTACGTTGTTAGTGTGATGAGTGCAGGCAACAAGCTCATCATCAGTATGTTGTTAGTGTGATGAGTGCAGGCAACATGCTCATCATCAGTATGTTGTTAGTGTGATGAGTGCAGGCAACATGCTCATCATCAGTACGTTGTTAGTGTGATGAGTGCAGGCAACATACTCATCATCAGTACGTTGTTAGTGTGATGAGTGCAGGCAACATACACATCATCAGTATGTTGTTAGTGTGATGAGTGCAGGCAACATACACATCATCAGTATGGTCTTAGTGTGATGAGTTCAGGCAACATACTCATCATCAGTATGCTGTTAGTGTGATGAGTGCAGGCAACATGCTCATCATCAGTACGTTGTTAGTGTGATGAGTGCAGGCAACATACTCATCATCAGGACGTTGTTAGTGTGATGAGTGCAGGCAACATACACATCATCAGTACGGTGTTAGTGTGATGAGTGCATGAACATATACATCATCAGTATGTTGTTAGTGTGATGAGTGCAGGCAACAAGCTCATCATCAGTATGTTGTTAGTGTGATAAGTGCAGGCAACATGCTCATCATCAGTATGTTGTTAGTGTGATGAGTGCAGGCAACATACTCATCATCAGTACGTTGTTAGTGTGATGAGTGCAGGCAACATACACATCATCAGTATGTTGTTAGTGTGATGAGTGCAGGCAACATACACATCATCAGTATGTTGTTAGTGTGATGAGTGCAGGCAACATACTCATCATCAGTATGCTGTTAGTGTGATGAGTGCAGGCAACATGTTCATCATCAGTACGTTGTTAGTGTGATGAGTGCAGGCAACATACTCATAACCAGTACGTTGTTAGTGTGATGAGTGCAGGCAACATACACATCATCAGTACGTTGTTAGTGTGATGAGTGCAGGCAACATGCTCATCATCAGTACGTTGTTAGTGTGATGAGTGCAGGCAACATACTCATAATCAGTACGTTGTTAGTGTGATGAGTGCAGGCAACATACACATCATCAGTACGTTGTTAGTGTGATGAGTGCAGGCAACATACACATCATCAGTACGTTGTTAGTGTGATGAGTGCAGGCAACATGCACATCATCAGTATGTTGTTAGTGTGGTGAGTGCAGGCAACATACTCATCATCAGTACGTTGTTAGTGTGATGAGTGCAGGCAACATACACATCATCAGTACGTTGTTAGTGTGATGAGTGCAGGCAACATGCACATCATCAGTATGTTGTTAGTGTGGTGAGTGCAGGCAACATACTCTTCATCAGTACGTTGTTAGTGTGATGAGTGCAGGCAACATACACATCATCAGTATTTTGTTAGTGTGATGAGTGAAGGCAACATACTCATCACCAGTACATTGTTAGTGTGATGAGTGCGGGCAACATACTCATCATCAGTACGTTGTTAGTGTGATGAGTGCAGGCAACATGCTCATCATCAGTATGTTGTTAGTGTTGTAACACGGGAGGGGTTCTACTGTCTTCTTTCTCCCCTTTTACTCTCTGTACCCGTATTCTTTACTTTAGTTCTTTACCAAGGGACCACAAGACTTTCACTTTTAGCCGACCCCACGCCACGTGGTCTCAAGACGATTTACCGACTCGAGATTCTACAACCCGTACGACGTGACATAGGCTTTTAGTAAAACCCTAGGATCTCCTTTCCGCCGCCACCACCAGACCATTAACACAGAACAATGATCGAGGTCTGGATCGATCACGCTAATCAATCAACCTTGGGGCTTGATCCCCACTAGTAACAAATATCCTTAGATCTTCCGTGTGTAGTTAATTAAAATCAACGGTAATGATGAATTCCGATTCGATGTTAGAATCGGCGCCCAATTCAACTTGGCCACGTGGGGACCACGTGACAAGGATCAATTCACATAAATATAACATACACATGGAAATAATGAAAATGCAGAATTCATAATTAATTCATTTATTCAGAACTAAAACAAAATCTAAGAAATGGTAATCCCTGACTTGAACACTCCCTGACTGGCAATGAATGGACTTTTCCCTACAATTACTCGTAAAGCAACTCTACCTTGGGCGACCAGCTAGATGTTCATGCTGTCGGAAAGCCGATGATGGAAAGGCCACCTGCCCGAGTTGTTTCTCAAACCACACTGATCTCTCTCTCTGCTCCTCTACCCAGACGCTAAGATCTGTATCCTTCCACTTCGTTAAGTTACTTGCAAGGCTTTAGTTTAACAATTGACCTCTGTCGTACTGAATTATCCAGATTGATTGAATTATTTACTGAAGTTAAATTATACAAGCATCTAAAGGAAAAGCTATTCCCAATTACAAAGTAGCTATTTGAACTTTGAGAAAAATAGAGGACATGGCAACTGGTGACCTATGACCTCCGGTCACGCCGCCTCACAGCCTAGTTCTCGCTCGTGACGTCACTGATGGTGACTAACTCATTCTTCTAATAATTAGAATACTCTTGATATTATAAACAGTAATACTATACAATACAATTTGAATACAAAATGAATGAAGGCTAATTTCTCTAAATAAGTGAATACTATAGGATGATTCATTATTCGAACTATGAACAAAGGCGTCAAATTATTTTCACCACGAATTCCCTGGGGGATACTCCCGGGGTCACCACGCGGGTCCAGCTTCCCATTTTCCCTTGTATAGATAAAACATTCTGGATAATTCTTACAACAAGCCTAATTTGTTACAACCCGCCTGCACAAGCACTTAGTAAACCTTGTTAATTTGTTAAAAATAACGAGGTTTAGTATCCAAACCCACGACTCAACTCATGCCACAAACAAAAGCTAACCTAACTAAGAAAATTTTTGACAATCATTAGAGTGTCCAACATCATAATAATGAACATGTTCAAATTCTTAAATTTCTCAGCTGTAAACTGACAGCAATCCTCCAACGTCAGGAAACATACATCCTACCCTTACTGACATAGCTAAATAACATGTCCCTATTCTAACATCAAAGACTAGCTATTAAAATCTCTTGGCTCTTCACTAGCCAAGCTCATGTGTCCTCTAGAGCCGGACATACCTTGCTCAAACATAAAACCTAAAAGTTATATCTTCAGACTGAACTTTCAGTCATCAGGGAGCGTACTACTGAACTATCAAGTTCACATCCGTGTACTATCCACTCCCCAATCAATGTCAACTTCGACATGCTAAGGAACACATCTAATTTTTATTACATGTATCTAAAATATAAAAAAAATTCCTATACAGGTTCAATTATATAGATAATTATATAGATATAGATTATATTATATAGATAGGAAAAATTCCTATCACAGGTTTCAGCTGACTGTACAGCTAAGTGTTCGCACTCCCTAGAAGTGTCAATGTTTATATTGGTCCCCCTCCCCATCCGGCCTGTTGGCGTCGTGAGAGGGCTTAGTAGACAGCTGCCGGAGTGTGATGCTCCGTGGGACAGTCCTCTGTCCTTTTATGGCCTTGCACTCCTGCTGCTGTCTTCTCTAATTATGCCAGATTGCTTTTCCTTTTCATTTTGTTTTGTTTTTCTCCCCCCTCTTCTCCTATCTGCTTGTCGTTTCCTGCCGACCTTTTGCTTGTTTTGGATTATTCCTTTGAACTTCTTCTATTTTGACGTCCGGGTGCTTGAGGAGGCTTACTCTTGCACCCGTAGAACTGTAGTACCCAACGTCTCGAGCGAGGGGAACCTTTTATTGTCGATCCCCCTTTCGTCGCTGAACCCGATCTCGACGGACTGACGGTTCTTAAGGTGGCGTTTGTGGGGCGTATACTCATGACGCACCCCTAGGGGGCCCCGGCATGATCGGCGATAGCTTCCTGTTGGGTGTCCTGCCTCTAATTGTGGCTCCATGGTGGGTATGGGGGCACATTCGTGATTGAATTTCGCTTTTCGTACACATGCCATTTACTCTTTCTGTTGTACCCTCTCAAGCTCGTGGGGTGGGCGACCAAGCCCCCGAGTCGGCCTGTATTGGAAGACCAGGCTCTGTAGCTCCTGCTGCATTGGGCCCCGACCTTGCTCCTCCTTTGACCATCCTGACTTCTTCCCACAGCTCCCCTCCCTCCTCTGTGGTTGGGTCGAGCCTCCCGCCCCCAGTGTTGACCACTTCGTCCCCTGGTGCGGCTAAGTCTCTCGTTGTGACTACTGTGCCTTTTGTCCCCTCTCTCTCAGGGGGTTCTCACCGCCGTCAACGCCATGGCCGCACTTGCTCGTTTCCTTCCTATACTGATGCGTATCAGGCCTTGTTTGGTCCTGCTTCATGGGCCAAGTACTTTGATCTCCTCCCTCTTGATTCCGCGCCTCCTGACGATTTCTCCCTCCATCGGCATCTTGTTGATTCCGTGGATGCGTCGGTCACCTTCAACCCCACTCGTCTCGGTACACATGTTGTTGCTGCTCCTTCTCAGGATGCAGCTTCCCGCTTGGCTGCCTTATCCTGCCTTGGTGAGATCCCTGTTCGGGTCTCTAAGAACACTCGGTTGAATGCCAGTGTTGGCACTATTCTCCTCCCACCCCATGTTGCAACCGGTGTTCGGAATCTGCAGGACTGCCACGATGACATTCGGCACATCCTTGATGCCCAAGGCCATTCTGTCCTCCAGGTTGACTCGGTTACTCGTCCCCCTCATGGTCGTCGCCGTCAACCCCTTCGAGTTGTGAAGGTCACCTTTGATGGTAGGGCCCTTCCATCCTCTGTCATTCTCGCTGGTGCCAGGTGCTCTGTCCAGGAGTATATTCCTTCTCCTCGACTTTGCAACAAGTGCTGGAGGTTTGGGCATGGTGCCCTCCGCTGCTCTGGGACTGTTTCTCTCTGTCCTTTGTGTGGAGGTGAAGGTCACTCTAATTCGGAGTGCACTTCTCCCCATGCTCGCTGCCTCAACTGTGGTGAGGCCCATCCTACCTTCTCTCGTGCCTGTATCCATTACAAGCTTGAGGCGGCCGTCCTCAACTTGAAGCACCGGGAGCGTTTATCTTTTCCTGAGGCGAGATGCCAGGTTCGCCGGCTCCCGCCTTATGCTAACGTCTCTTATGCTCGCGTGTTGCGCTCTTCCTCTCCTCGTCCTTCCCACCTTCCTCCGACTCAGAACCGTTTCCGGCCTTGGACCCTGATATGCCCACTGCTCCCTCCTCTGTCCCATTGAGTTCTGTCCCAAAGGGTCCCCCTCCTGGTCCTCTGTCTGGGGTTCCC
>WNGS01044623.1:9263-19988 GCA_020271785.1 Procambarus virginalis
TATTTTGACATTGGAGATTTATGCGTCGTCCAGGTTGAGAGGCCAGGTTGAGCACACATTAGGTCCATCAGCAGAAATTTCAAAATAGGTGCGTAAAGCAGTAGATCTAATAAATAATGATTAACTCATACTTTTGAATAGAATATTTCATGGGTATTTATTGCCCATTCTATTTACTAATTAATGTTAATAACAAATTACAAATATGTTTGCTCTACATTGTTATAACTGGTTACAAATATTGTGAACATATTTGTTAAGATTTTATGTAAATCAATTTTTTTTAACTAAAAAGTACATTTTATTTTATTGTTTTATAAGAAAGTTGGCAATAATTCATTTCAAAAGAATAATATTAATTCTAATTGTCTCCTAATTGAAAGTAAATATTAAATCACCACTTCCATAATTATGCTCGGTGAATATCTAGCCAAGCAACATTTTATAAATGCTGTATCGTTTTATAAGCAAGTCATATTAAAAATTTATCAATAAACCATTGTTCCGCAGAACCCCTGCATGGGAGTCACTGTTATAGACATTAAACCAAGTGGGTACACAAGCTTCCCATGCCTAATGTCTTCACACTTGAACTTAAACAATTGAGTGTCATTACCATCCCTCCTGACGCTTAGCGGGCGCCTGGGTGTAGGAGAAGCAGGGGGCATCTGGCAGGGCAGCGGAGGGACTGCTGAAGGGGTCAGTGTGGGGCGGGGGGCGCGGCACACACGAGCTGCTGTGCCTGCAACAGTAACACAAGTATATACTACGGTTAA
Organism: Procambarus virginalis; assembly: GCA_020271785.1. Lineage (NCBI taxonomy): Eukaryota > Metazoa > Arthropoda > Malacostraca > Decapoda > Cambaridae > Procambarus > Procambarus virginalis. Next base: position 10,040 of record WNGS01044623.1, read on the forward strand.
TCCCTCTCCAAACAGGTACTGGCATACAACAAACTCTCTCCAAGCAGGTACTGGCAAACGGTGCACGCACTAACCTCACAGATCAGTAGGGAGACCTTAGGAACACTAACCTCACAGATCAGTAGGGAGACCTTAGGAACACTAACCTCACAGATCAGTAGGGAGACCTTAGGGGCACTAACCTCACAGATCAGTAGGGAGACCTTAGGGGCACTAACCTCACAGATCAGTAGGGAGACCTTAGGGGCACTAACCTCACAGCCCAGTAGGGAGACCTTAGGGGCACTAACCTCACAGATCAGTAGGGAGACCTTAGGAACACTAACCTCACAGCCCAGTAGGGAGACCTTAGGGGCACTAACCTCACAGATCAGTAGGGAGACCTTAGGGGCACTAACCTCACAGCCAGTAGGGAGACCTTAGGGGCACTAACCTCACAGCCCAGTAGGGAGACCTTAGGGGCACTAACCTCACAGCCCAGTAGGGAGACCTTAGGGGCACTAACCTCACAGCCAGTAGGGAGACCTTAGGGGCACTAACCTCACAGATCAGTAGGGAGACCTTAGGGGGCACTAACCTCACAGCCCAGTAGGGAGACCTTAGGGGGTACTAACCTCACAGCCCAGTAGGGAGACCTTAGGGGCACTAACCTCACAGCCCAGTAGGGAGACCTTAGGGGCACTAACCTCACAGCCCAGTAGGGAGACCTTTGGGGCACTAACCTCACAGATCAGTAGGGAGACCTTAGGAACACTAACCTCACAGATCAGTAGGGAGACCTTAGGAACACTAACCTCACAGATCAGTAGGGAGACCTTAGGGGCACTAACCTCACAGATCAGTAGGGAGACCTTAGGAACACTAACCTCACAGATCAGTAGGGAGACCTTAGGAACACTAACCTCACAGCCCAGTAGGGAGACCTTAGGGGCACTAACCTCACAGCCCAGTAGGGAGACCTTAGGGGCACTAACCTCACAGATCAGTAGGGAGACCTTAGGGGCACTAACCTCACAGATCAGTAGGGAGACCTTAGGGGCACTAACCTCACAGATCAGTAGGGAGACCTTAGGAACACTAACCTCACAGATCAGTAGGGAGACCTTAGGGGCACTAACCTCACAGATCAGTAGGGAGACCTTAGGGGCACTAACCTCACAGCCCAGTAGGGAGACCTTAGGAACACTAACCTCACAGCCCAGTAGGGAGACCTAAGGGGCACTAACCTCACAGCCCAGTAGGGAGACCTTAGGAACACTAACCTCACAGATCAGTAGGGAGACCTTAGGGGCACTAACCTCACAGCCCAGTAGGGAGACCTTAGGAACACTAACCTCACAGCCCAGTAGGGAGTCCCTAAAGGCATGACAGATTCGTCCACGGTCCACGACCAAGCGTTGGTATCCAAGTCGAACCGGCCACCGACCCAGTAATCAGTTGTCAGCCCTGCAACACCATATACCAACAATACTTATCGTGTATCGCTGTCATAATGTGCAGTGATCTTTGTGATCTTCACTGACCACAATGCACGGTATTGTGCTCCGTACTAGTACTATATAATATAATATTTTATAATATCTATATATATATATATATATATATATATATATATATATATATATATATATATATATATATATATAATCTTTAGACAACACCCACCAGTGGGACTCGAACCCAGAAAGCACAACTATCTTCCAATAGCTGCCATAACTAGTATGCCTTAACCCACTACACCAAGTCAGACCCTTAAAAGAGATAGAGACTTCGAAGTATTTACCTCAAATATCTCCACCTCCCAAGGGCGCCAGATTAGTGAGGGGTCACTCAAGCATTTTTCATCAAGCCACTGTCAATGTGGGAGAACTCGTGTCTATGCTATAAGCACATACTTGCATGAACCACAAGAGAAGATTAACAATCTTTAGACAACACCCACCAGTGGGACTCGAACCCAGAAAGCACAACTATCTTCCAATAGCTGCCATAACTAGTATGCCTTAACCCACTACACCAAGTCAGACCCTTAAAAGAGATAGAGACTTCGAAGTATTTACCTCAAATATCTCCACCTCCCAAGGGCGCCAGATTAGTGAGGGGTCACTCAAGCATTTTTCATCAAGCCACTGTCAATGTGGGAGAACTCGTGTCTATGCTATAAGCACATACTTGCATGAACCACAAGAGAAGATTAACAATCTTTAGACAACACCCACCAGTGGGACTCGAACCCAGAAAGCACAACTATCTTCCAATAGCTGCCATAACTAGTATGCCTTAACCCACTACACCAAGTCAGACCCTTAAAAGAGATAGAGACTTCGAAGTATTTACCTCAAATATCTCCACCTCCCAAGGGCGCCAGATTAGTGAGGGGTCACTCAAGCATTTTTCATCAAGCCACTGTCAATGTGGGAGAACTCGTGTCTATGCTATAAGCACATACTTGCATGAACCACAAGAGAAGATTAACAATCTTTAGACAACACCCACCAGTGGGACTCGAACCCAGAAAGCACAACTATCTTCCAATAGCTGCCATAACTAGTATGCCTTAACCCACTACACCAAGTCAGACCCTTAAAAGAGATAGAGACTTCGAAGTATTTACCTCAAATATCTCCACCTCCCAAGGGCGCCAGATTAGTGAGGGGTCACTCAAGCATTTTTCATCAAGCCACTGTCAATGTGGGAGAACTCGTGTCTATGCTATAAGCACATACTTGCATGAACCACAAGAGAAGATTAACAATCTTTAGACAACACCCACCAGTGGGACTCGAACCCAGAAAGCACAACTATCTTCCAATAGCTGCCATAACTAGTATGCCTTAACCCACTACACCAAGTCAGACCCTTAAAAGAGATAGAGACTTCGAAGTATTTACCTCAAATATCTCCACCTCCCAAGGGCGCCAGATTAGTGAGGGGTCACTCAAGCATTTTTCATCAAGCCACTGTCAATGTGGGAGAACTCGTGTCTATGCTATAAGCACATACTTGCATGAACCACAAGAGAAGATTAACAATCTTTAGACAACACCCACCAGTGGGACTCGAACCCAGAAAGCACAACTATCTTCCAATAGCTGCCATAACTAGTATGCCTTAACCCACTACACCAAGTCAGACCCTTAAAAGAGATAGAGACTTCGAAGTATTTACCTCAAATATCTCCACCTCCCAAGGGCGCCAGATTAGTGAGGGGTCACTCAAGCATTTTTCATCAAGCCACTGTCAATGTGGGAGAACTCGTGTCTATGCTATAAGCACATACTTGCATGAACCACAAGAGAAGATTAACAATCTTTAGACAACACCCACCAGTGGGACTCGAACCCAGAAAGCACAACTATCTTCCAATAGCTGCCATAACTAGTATGCCTTAACCCACTACACCAAGTCAGACCCTTAAAAGAGATAGAGACTTCGAAGTATTTACCTCAAATATCTCCACCTCCCAAGGGCGCCAGATTAGTGAGGGGTCACTCAAGCATTTTTCATCAAGCCACTGTCAATGTGGGAGAACTCGTGTCTATGCTATAAGCACATACTTGCATGAACCACAAGAGAAGATTAACAATCTTTAGACAACACCCACCAGTGGGACTCGAACCCAGAAAGCACAACTATCTTCCAATAGCTGCCATAACTAGTATGCCTTAACCCACTACACCAAGTCAGACCCTTAAAAGAGATAGAGACTTCGAAGTATTTACCTCAAATATCTCCACCTCCCAAGGGCGCCAGATTAGTGAGGGGTCACTCAAGCATTTTTCATCAAGCCACTGTCAATGTGGGAGAACTCGTGTCTATGCTATAAGCACATACTTGCATGAACCACAAGAGAAGATTAACAATCTTTAGACAACACCCACCAGTGGGACTCGAACCCAGAAAGCACAACTATCTTCCAATAGCTGCCATAACTAGTATGCCTTAACCCACTACACTACAACCCAATAATACTTCGAAGTCTCTATCTCTTTAAGGGTCTGACTTGGTGTAGTGGGTTAAGGCATACTAGTTATGGCAGCTATTGGAAGATAGTTGTGCTTTCTGGGTTCGAGTCCCACTGGTGGGTGTTGTCTAAAGATTGTTAATCTTCTCTTGTGGTTCATGCAAGTATGTGCTTATAGCATAGACACGAGTTCTCCACATTGACAGTGGCTTGATGAAAAATGCTTGAGTGACCCTCACTAATCTGGCGCCCTTGGGAGGTGGAGATATTTGAGGTAAATACTTCGAAGTCTCTATCTCTTTAAGGGTCTGACTTGGTGTAGTGGGTTAAGGCATACTAGTTATGGCAGCTATTGGAAGATAGTTGTGCTTTCTGGGTTCGAGTCCCACTGGTGGGTGTTGTCTAAAGATTGTTAATCTTCTCTTGTGGTTCATGCAAGTATGTGCTTATAGCATAGACACGAGTTCTCCCACATTGACAGTGGCTTGATGAAAAATGCTTGAGTGACCCCTCACTAATCTGGCGCCCTTGAGAGGTGGAGATATTTGAGGTAAATACTTCGAAGTCTCTATCTGTTTTATGGGTCTGACTTGGTGTGTAGTGGGTTAAGGCATACTAGTTATGGCAGCTATTGGAAGATAGTTGTGCTTTCTGGGTTCGAGTCCCACTGGTGGGTGTTGTCTAAAGATTGTTAATCTTCTCTTGTGGTTCATGCAAGTATGTGCTTATAGCATAGACACGAGTTCTCCCACATTGACAGTGGCTTGATGAAAAATGCTTGAGTGACCCCTCACTAATCTGGCGCCCTTGGGAGGTGGAGATATTTGAGGTAAATACTTCGAAGTCTCTATCTCTTTTAAGGGTCTGACTTGGTGTAGTGGGTTAAGGCATACTAGTTATGGCAGCTATTGGAAGATAGTTGTGCTTTCTGGGTTCGAGTCCCACTGGTGGGTGTTGTCTAAAGATTGTTAATCTTCTCTTGTGGTTCATGCAAGTATGTGCTTATATATATATATATATATTGTGACTGTAACGAGTTGGAAAGGGTGGTCGGCAGTCTTCCAACTAGCAGGTGTCAGTGCTGGGCCACATATAATATATAAAAAAAAAGAAAAGGAAAAAAAAAGAGAAAAAAAAGAATGACTGCGTGATTTGGTAATCTGTGGTAAGGTTGGAAAGACTAAAAGCAATAATAAAAAATATGGATTTAATAACAATAAAAACACAAATTGAAATAAATGCAAAATCTTGGCTTACTGGCAAAAATAATAAACAATATAAACATGAAAATAGATTACGTTAATGGGGAGGAGAATTGATATACAAAAGTAAGTAAAATATGAATGCTGGAATATATGCACTAACTATGAACCTCTATTTGACCACACAGAGTGAGTCACTTAGGAGTTCACAGCTTGCGAGCACACAATATTCTGGCTGGCAGAAACGCAAGGGACTCCAACAATAACTGGTGAGGTCTTGTGATTGGCGGGGAGCCGGAGTGGAGTGTTGGTTGGCGGCCAATGAGGAAGCTGGATGGCCGCAAGTCGCTCGTTAGGCCGTTGAAGGGTTCGGCGCGTCGACCAGGTGCAGCAGTGGGGGGGAAGGAGGGAGTTGCTGGTACGTGTGGCTAATATATGTACGTTTAGCCACTACAAAACGTATCTTGTATATTGATGAGGACAGGCGTGATTCGCAGAAATAGCAGGCTAAATCTCTGATAAGAGATTATCGTCACAATATATATATATATATATATATATATATATATATATATATATATATATATATATATATATATATATATATATATATATACATATATATATAATATATATATATATATATATATATATATATATATATATATATATATATATATATATATATATATATATATATATATATATATGCGAACAAGCCTGAACGGTTTCCTGGCATATATGCCACTAAAACACACACCCCAGAAGTGACTTGAACCCATACTGCCAGAAGCAATGCATCTGATTTACAGGATCCCTTAACCACTCGACCAACACGATCGGGCAAAAGAGGATGGTAGCCGAAGCTAATTCCCCATCCCCTCGCCGGCACTCTGTTGGTAATCTTTGGCATGGTATTTTATCAAATCACCTCATTCTTTGGGGCACACATGAGGAACACAAATGCGAACAAGCCAGAACGGTCTCCAGGCATATATGCAACTGAAAACTCACTCCCCAGAAGTGACTCGAACCCATACTGCCAGAAGCAATGCATCTGATTTACAGGATCCCTTAACCGGTCGATCGTGTTGGACGAGTGGTCCAACCACTCAATGATTTGAAAAATCAATTCTCTAAAATTCATTTTTATTTCTAGTCTGACGCGACGCTTGAACGCATTTCGTAATAACTTATTACATTTTCAAAGACTTTAGTTTACACACACAACTGTAACCTGAAAACACTAAACAGAGTTTTTTACTAATGCAAACACTGAACATCTTGTCTTATATACTCCCATTTGGGTGAGGTAATATGTTGCAACAGTTTTGGATGAGATGAACAAACTTGTGACAAATACAAGACAGAACACGAAACAATGGGTATTAATTGGATATGTGAGCATAAGAATGGAAGTAACTGCAAAGGGCCTATTGGCCCATACTTCAACTTGATGCTTCTATATTGGTACGGAGTCTTGAAGTGGGTAGAATATAGTTGTGCATTAATTGGCTGTTGATTGCTGGTGTTGACTTTTTGATGTGTAGTGCCTTGCAGATGTCGAGCCGCCTGCTATCGCTGTATCAATCGATGATTTCTGTGTTGTTTGTTAAGACTTCTTTGGTGATAGTCTGGTTGTGGCAAGAGATTATATGTTCCTTAATGGAGCCCTGTTGCTTATGCATTGTTAATCGCCTGGAAAGAGACGTTGTTGTCTTGCCTATATACTGAGTTCTTTGGGGCTTACAGTCCCCAAGTGGGCAGTTGAAGGCATAGACGGCGTTGGTATCCTTTAAGGCATTCTGCTTTGTGTCTGGAGAGTTTTTCATGAGTAGTTGGCCGTTTTTTTGGTTTTACAATAAATTATCAATTGTATTTTCTGATTTTTGTCTGTAGGGATGACGTTCTTATCAACAATACCTTTCAGGACCCTTTCCTCCGTTTTATGAGCCGTCGAAAAGAAGTTCCTGTAAAAAAGTCTAATAGGGGGTACAAGTATTGTTTTGGTTGACTCTTCAGAGGTTGCATGGCGTTTCACCTTTCTTTTTATGATACCTTCAACGAAACCGTTAGAGAAGCCGTTGTTGACTAGGACCTGCCTTACCCTACAGAGTTCTTCATCGACTTCTTTCCATTCTGAGCTGTGGCTGAGAGCACTATCGACTTAAGCGTTGACAACACTCCTCTTGTACCTGTGTGGGCAGTCACTATTGGCATTGAGGCACATAAATACTCAAATTACAGAACTATTCACTTTACCCATCATGAGAGTAAGAACATGACCAGAACGTGAAGATGCCAACATAGAAGGCACTGCTCGACAAACAGCACCCACTATGCTGGATTAATCTTTGTATGTACCCTATTTAGCCTTCTGATCCTTAGCTTCTTTTCTCCCTTTATGCCTTACTCTTTACCCTTATGTTTACCCAATGTATTCCCAGTGTTTACACCTGACCCCATTGTTCGATCCATTTGTATTCACCTGATCCACTATTAGTATAAATATAGTGTCCTGTACTGTAACATCACTTGAGACTGAACCATGTAGGTTCGAAACGTGCAATTTTATAATAAGTGTAATACATTCTATAGTTATTCACTTCTTTTTCTTCAGTTAAAGGGCAATTTGAGTAGGATCATTGATACACATTTGTCTCACTAATTCATCGTAAATATTTACTAACTTATGCTATTATTATCCATGTGTGGGCCTATTGGTGAGTAAAAATGTGAGCTGCATCGTATGGGCAGTTCTTATGCGGCTCATATTTGTATTCACCTAATTCCCATTCATTTTTCATTGTACCTCACCTCACTTTACCTCTCTTTCCTGCCTATATATGTCCAATACTTGACCTGTAAATCATTTCTTCTGAAGATGTATTAATAATACGAAAGTACTTAAGGAAATTCCTGTTTCAATTCTTCCTCCGTGGTCTGACACTGTCACATTTTTCATCACGTGTTATGTGTGTGTGTGTGTATATATATATATATATATATATATATATATATATATATATATATATATATATATATATATATATATATATATATATATATATATATATATATATATATATATATATATATATATTAGTATATTTTGGTAGCAGTCTTTCCTGTAGACATATATTATTAAATATGACCGAAAAAGTAAGATTAATAATTCTAACACGAACTTTCTCGATCTTCCTTATGTTTCTTTTTACTGTTAATGGTAAATGAAAAATCAATTATCCAAAATTCATTTTTATATCTAGTCTGACGATACACTTGAGCGCGTTTCGTAAAACTTATTACATTTTCAAAGACTTTAGTTTACACATACACAACTATAACTGAACAGCATTGGCTCTTTTATACCTGCATTTGGGTGAGGTGATGTAATGCAATAGTTTTGGATGAGGTGAAAACAAACTTTCAACAAAACACAGAACACGGAACAATGGGTATAAGCTAAAGGGAAGAATAGATCTGTAACTGCAGACGGCCTATTGGCCCATATTTCTTGATGCTTCTATATTGGAGCAGAGTCTTGAAGTGGGTAGAATATAGTTGTGCGTTAATTGACTGTTGATTGCTGGTGTTGACTTCTTGATGTGTAGTGTCTCGCAGATGTCAAGCCGCCTGCTGTCGCTGTATCTATCAATGATTTCTGTGTTGTTTGCTAAGATTTCTCTGGTGATGGTTGGTTGTGGGAAGAGATTATATGTTCCTTAATGGAGCCCTGTTGCTTATGCATCGTTAAACGCCTGGAAAGAGATGTTGTGTAGGAACCTGTGTAAAAATGTCGTCAACATACCTGCAGTATATGGCCGGTTTCAAGTTCATGTCGACTAAGACTTTTTTCTCGATGGTACCCATGTAGAAGTTCGCAAACAGGACACCTAGGGGAGAACCCATGGCGACCCCATCTACTTGCTTATACATTAGCCCATCCGGGCTCAAGTAGATGGGGTCGCCATGGGTTCTCCCCTAAGTGTCCTGTTTGCGAACTTCTACATGGGTACCATCGAGAAAAAAGTCTTAGTCGACATGAACTTGAAACCGGCCATATACTGCAGATATGTTGACGACATTTTTACACAGGTACCTGATGTCAGACATCTGCAGGAGCTGAAGGAGGCATTTGAGCAGAATTCTGTGTTGCGTTTCACTTACGAGATGGAGAAGGATGGGAAGCTGCCCTTTAGAAGTAACAGTCATGGAAAGGAGCGGAGGTTTCCACACTGCAATCTACACTAAGGAAACAAACATAGGAATGTGCCTAAATGCCAACAGTGACTGCCCATACAGGTACAAGAGGAGTGTTGTTAACGACTATGTCGACCGCGCTCTCAGCCACAGCTCAGATGGAAGCAGTCGACGAAGAACTCTGTAGGTAAGGCAGGTCCTAGTAAAACAACGGCTTCTCCAATGGTTTCATTGAAGGCATCATAAGAAGGAAAGTGAAACACCATGCAACCTCTGAAGAGACAACTAATACAACACCTATACCCCCTATTAGACTATTTTACAGGAACTTCTTTTCCACAGCTCATAAAACGGAGGAAAGGGTCCTGAAAGATATTGTTAACAGAAATGTTATCCCTACAGACAAAAATCAGAAGATACAACTGACGATTTACTATAAAACCAAGAAAACGGCCAGCCTACTCATGAGAAACTCTCCGACACTGAGCAGAACGCTCTAAGAGAGGCAAACGTCGTCTATGCCTTCAAATGCCCCCTTGCGGACTGTAACCCTCAAAAAACTCAGTATATAGGCAAGACA
>WNGS01044628.1:0-10491 GCA_020271785.1 Procambarus virginalis
CCTGGTACCACTCTGCACCCAACACAACATGGGCGCCACATAGCCTATGTGGGCATCATCTGTTGACACATGTGCTGACATATTTACACACGTGTTGATGTATTTACACATGTGCTGACACATGGGCTGACATATTTACACACGTGTTGATGTATTTACACATGTGCTGAAACATGGGCTGACATATTTACACACGTGTGATGTATTTACACATGTACTGACACATGTGCTGATATATTTACACACGTGCTGATGTATTTACACACGTGTTGATGTATTTACACATGTGCTGACACATGGGCTGACATATTTACACACGTGCTGATGTATTTACACACGTGTTGACATATTTACACACCTGCTGACATGTTTACACACCTGCTGACATATTTACACACCTGCTGACATATTTACACACCTGCTGACATATTTACACACCTGCTGACATGTTTACACACCTGCTGACATGTTTACACACCTGCTGACATATTTACACACCTGCTGACATGTTTACACACCTGCTGACATGTTTGCACACCTGCTGACATATTTACACACCTGCTGACGTATTTACACACCTGCTGACATGTTTACACACCTGCTGACATATTTACACACCTGATGACATGTTTACACACGTGCTGACATGTTTACACACCTGCTGACATATTTACACACCTGCTGACATGTTTACACACCTGCTGACATATTTACACACCTGCTGACATATTTACACACCTGCTGACATATTTACACACCTGACATATTTACACACCTGCTGACATATTTACACACCTGCTGACATGTTTACACACCTGCTGACATATTTACACACCTGCCGACATGTTTACACACCTGCCGACATGTTTACACACCTGCTGACATATTTACACACCTGCTGACATGTTTACACACCTGCTGACATGTTTACACACCTGCTGACATGTTTACACACCTGCTGACATGTTTACACACCTGCTGACATGTTTACACATGGTATTCACAATACATCCATACATAGTCTCCTATAGTTATCGTTTTATAGCGTTGTGAGGCTGCTATCTTATATCTAGACTGTTAATATAGCCTAAGTCCTATATTATGAGAACGTAGACTGTTTAATATAGCCTAAGTCCTATATTATGAGAACGTAGACTGTTTAATATAGCCTAAGTCCTATATTATGAGAAGGTAGACTGTTTAATATAGCTTAAGTCCTATATTATGAGAACGTAGACTGTTTAATATAGCCTAAGTCCTATATTATGAGAAGGTAGACTGTTTAATATAGCCTAAGTCCTATATTATGAGAACGTAGACTGTTTAATATAGCCTAAGTCCTATATTATGAGAAGGTAGACTGTTTAATATAGCCTAAGTCCTATATTATGAGAACGTAGACTGTTTAATATAGCCTAAGTCCTATATTATGAGAAGGTAGACTGTTTAATATAGCCTAAGTCCTATATTATGAGAACGTAGACTGTTTAATATAGCCTAAGTCCTATATTATGAGAAGGTAGACTGTTTAATATAGCCTAAGTCCTATATTATGAGAAGGTAGACTGTTTAATATAGCCTAAGTCCTATATTATGAGAAGGTAGACTGTTTAATATAGCCTAAGTCCTATATTATGAGAAGGTAGACTGTTTAATATAGCCTAAGTCCTATATTATGAGAAGGTAGAGTGTTTAATATAGCCTAAGTCCTATATTATGAGAACGTAGACTGTTTAATATAGCCTAAGTCCTATATTATGAGAACGTAGACTGTTTAATATAGCCTAAGTCCTATATTATGAGAACGTAGACTGTTTAATATAGCCTAAGTCCTATATTATGAGAACGTAGACTGTTTAATATAGCCTAAGTCCTATATTATGAGAAGGTAGACTGTTTAATATAGCCTAAGTCCTATATTATGAGAACGTAGACTGTTTAATATAGCCTAAGTCCTATATTATGAGAAGGTAGACTGTTTAATATAGCCTAAGTCCTATATTATGAGAAGGTAGACTGTTTAATATAGCCTAAGTCCTATATTATGAGAAGGTAGACTGTTTAATATAGCCTAAGTCCTATATTATGAGAAGGTAGACTGTTTAATATAGCCTAAGTCCTATATTATGAGAAGGTAGACTGTTTAATATAGCCTAAGTCCTATATTATGAGAAGGTAGAGTGTTTAATATAGCCTAAGTCCTATATTATGAGAAGGTAGAGTGTTTAATATAGCCTAAGTCCTATATTATGAGAACGTAGACTGTTTAATATAGCCTAAGTCCTATATTATGAGAACGTAGACTGTTTAATATAGCCTAAGTCCTATATTATGAGAAGGTAGACTGTTTAATATAGCCTAAGTCCTATATTATGAGAACGTAGACTGTTTAATATAGCCTAAGTCCTATATTATGAGAAGGTAGACTGTTTAATATAGCCTAAGTCCTATATTATGAGAACGTAGACTGTTTAATATAGCCTAAGGTCAGATGGCCAGCATATATGAGATATCTAGTCATATATAATTATATTTCACATATATATGTGAGCTGCCCACACATCAATATGCTTTCCTGGAGACCATTAGGAGACATTTAATAGGTAATTAGATGTATTTAGAAGGGTGGAGGGCGAGCCGGAGTTACTGACCCCATAATATGGGTGGGCCCTGTCTCTCTGCCCCCCCCCTATACGTTATATAATAAGGGCAATATTATAATAGGGGCATTAGGGGTAGGAATTATGATACTTTATTCCCCCCCTACCTCCCATTTTCTAACGTGTTTACCTCATTCTCTCTAAGTTTGTGTCGACTTCTCCTACCTAGGAGTCCCTCCAGGCTCCTACCCTCCCTCCCACCCCCCCTAGTGGAATTCCTCAGCTCCCCCCATTAAGGTGTTGCTCCCCCCGCCCCACAACCCCCTCCCCCACCTGCGGGTTGACCACCACCACCACCACTCTTCCCGTCCAACAAGCGTGACGTAGAGAAAGTCCAGCCAACAATAATATAGTTCCCAGTCCCCCCCCCCAATCCTCCCCCTCCCCCCCCCAGGCTGTCCTTGTCCACCGTATCAATTCCTCTCGGTATTTTGTATGAGGCGAACATGTCTCCTCTGTGTCTATCCACAGAGCCTAGCCCACTTAGCTCAGGCTTGTCTTATGGCGAAAACTTGTACAGTTTTAATTTTGGTGGAGTCCAGGCCGGTGCTGCATACTCCAGTGTTGGTCTAACGAGGGTTGTGTACATTAAAAGAGCCCAAATGTATGCTTGTAAACGGCGTTCTAATGTTACCCAGCGTCTCATATGCCGCTGATGGTGCCTTGTTTATGTGTGTATCTGCTGATTGTCTTAGAATTAGAGCCACTACAAGCTGCTATTACACTTGATGGGGTCATCTGCTAGTGACCTATGTTGTGGCCACACCTCCAGAGTGTCATCCTGTCATGTCCTGTTGTGGCCACACCTCCAGTGTGTCATCCTGTCATGTCCTGTTGTGGCCACACCTCCAGAGTGTCATCCTGTCATGTCCTGTTGTGGCCACACCTCCAGAGTGTCATCCTGTCATGTCCTGTTGTGGCCACACCTCCAGAGTGTCATCCTGTCATGTCCTGTTGTGGCCACACCTCCAGAGTGTCATCCTATCATGTCCTGTTGTGGCCACACCTCCAGAGTGTCACCCTGTTATGTCCTGTTGTGGCCACACCTCCAGGGTGTCACCCTGTCATGTCCTGTTGTGGCCACACCTCCAGGGTGTCACCCTGTCATGTCCTGTTGTGGCCACACCTCCAGAGTGTCATCCTGTCATGTCCTGTTGTGGCCACACCTCCAGAGTGTCATCCTATCATGTCCTGTTGTGGCCACACCTCCAGAGTGTCACCCTGTTATGTCCTGTTGTGGCCACACCTTCAGGGTGTCACCCTGTCATGTCCTGTTGTGGCCACACCTCCAGAGTGTCACCCTGTCATGTCCTGTTGTGGCCACACCTCCAGGGTGTCACCCTGTCATGTCCTGTTGTGGCCACACCTCCAGAGTGTCACCCTGTCATGTCCTGTTGTGGCCACACCTCCAGAGTGTCGCCCTGTCATGTCCTGTTGTGGCCACACCTCCAGAGTGTCACCCTGTCATGTCCTGTTGTGGCCACACCTCCAGGGTGTCACCCTGTCATGTCCTGTTGTGGCCACACCTCCAGAGTGTCACCCTGTCATGTCCTGTTGTGGCCACACCTCCAGAGTGTCACCCTGTCATGTCCTGTTGTGGCCACACCTCCAGGGTGTCACCCTGTCATGTCCTGTTGTGGCCACACCTCCAGGGTGTCACCCTGTCATGTCCTGTTGTGGCCACACCTCCAGGGTGTCACCCTGTCATGTCCTGTTGTGGCCACACCTCCAGAGTGTCATCCTGTCATGTCCTGTTGTGGCCACACCTCCAGGGTGTCACCCTGTCATGTCCTGTTGTGGCCACACCTCCAGAGTGTCATCCTGTCATGTCCTGTTGTGGCCACACCTCCAGGGTGTCATGTACTGTTGTGGCCACACCTCCAGAGTGTCATGTACTGTTGTGGCCACACCTCCAGGGTGTCATCCTGTCATGTCCTGTTGTGGCCACACCTCCAGAGTGTCGCCCTGTCATGTACTGTTGTGGCCACACCTCCAGAGTGTCATGTACTGTTGTGGCCACACCTCCAGAGTGTCACCCTGTCATGTCCTGTTGTGGCCACACCTCCAGAGTGTCCCCCTGTCATGTCCTGTTGTGGCCACACCTCCAGAGTGTCATCCTGTCATGTCTGTTGTGGCCACACCTCCAGAGTGTCATGTCCTGTTGTGGCCACACCTCCAGGGTGTCACCCTGTCATGTCCTGTTGTGGCCACACCTCCAGAGTGTCATGTCCTGTTGTGGCCACACCTCCAGAGTGTCATGTCCTGTTGTGGCCACACCTCCAGGGTGTCGCCCTGTCATGTCCTGTTGTGGCCACACCTCCAGAGTGTCATGTCCTGTTGTGGCCACACCTCCAGGGTGTCGCCCTGTCATGTCCTGTTGTGGCCACACCTCCAGAGTGTCCTCCTGTCATGTCCTGTTGTGGCCACACCTCCAGAGTGTCCTCCTGTCATGTCCTGTTGTGGCCACACCTCCAGGGTGTCGCCCTGTCATGTCCTGTTGTGGCCACACCTCCAGGGTGTCGCCCTGTCATGTCCTGTTGTGGCCACACCTCCAGACAGTCATGTCCTGTTGTGGCCACACCTCCAGAGTGTCCCCCTGTCATGTCCTGTTGTGGCCACACCTCCAGAGTGTCGCCATGTCATGTCCTGTTGTGGCCACACCTCCAGAGTGTCCCCTGTCATGTCTTGTTGTGGCCACACCTCCAGAGTGTCATGTCCTGTTGTGGCCACACCTCCAGAGTGTCATGTCCTGTTGTGGCCACACCTCCAGAGTGTCATGTCCTGTTGTGGCCACACCTGCAGAGTGTCATGTCCAGTTGTGGCCACACCTCCAGAGTGTCATGTCCTGTTGTGGCCACACCTCCAGGGTGTCACCCTGTCATGTCTGTTGTGGCCACACCTCCAGGGTGTCACCTGTCATGTCCTGTTGTGGCCACACCTCCAGGGTGTCACCCTGTCATGTCCTGTTGTGGCCACACCTCCAGGGTGTCACCCTGTCATGTCCTGTTGTGGCCACACCTCCAGGGTGTCACCCTGTCATGTCCTGTTGTGGCCACCTCCAGAGTGTCATCCTGTCATGTCCTGTTGTGGCCACACCTCCAGGGTGTCATGTACTGTTGTGGCCACACCTCCAGAGTGTCATGTACTGTTGTGGCCACACCTCCAGGGTGTCATCCTGTCATGTCCTGTGTGGCCACACCTCCAGAGTGTCGCCCTGTCATGTACTGTTGTGGCCACACCTCCAGAGTGTCATGTACTGTTGTGGCCACACCTCCAGTGTCACCCTGTCATGTCCTGTTGTGGCCACACCTCCAGAGTGTCCCCCTGTCATGTCCTGTTGTGGCCACACCTCCAGAGTGTCATCCTGTCATGTCCTGTTGTGGCCACACCTCCAGAGTGTCATGTCCTGTTGTGGCCACACCTCCAGGTGTCACCCTGTCATGTCCTGTTGTGGCCACACCTCCAGAGTGTCATGTCCTGTTGTGGCCACACCTCCAGAGTGTCATGTCCTGTTGTGGCCACACCTCCAGAGTGTCATGTCCTGTTGTGGCCACACCTCCAGGGTGTCGCCCTGTCATGTCCTGTTGTGGCCACACCTCCAGAGTGTCATGTCCTGTTGTGGCCACACCTCCAGGTGTCGCCCTGTCATGTCCTGTTGTGGCCACACCTCCAGAGTGTCCTCCTGTCATGTCCTGTTGTGGCCACACCTCCAGAGTGTCCTCCTGTCATGTCCTGTTGTGGCCACACCTCCAGGGTGTCGCCCTGTCATGTCCTGTTGTGGCCACACCTCCAGGGTGTCGCCCTGTCATGTCCTGTTGTGGCCACACCTCCAGACAGTCATGTCCTGTTGTGGCCACACCTCCAGACAGTCATGTCCTGTTGTGGCCACACCTCCAGAGTGTCCCCTGTCATGTCCTGTTGTGGCCACACCTCCAGAGTGTCGCCATGTCATGTCCTGTTGTGGCCACACCTCCAGAGTGTCCCCCTGTCATGTCTTGTTGTGGCCACACCTCCAGAGTGTCATGTCCTGTTGTGGCCACACCTCCAGAGTGTCATGTCCTGTTGTGGCCACACCTCCAGAGTGTCATGTCCTGTTGTGGCCACACCTGCAGAGTGTCATGTCCTGTTGTGGCCACACCTCCAGAGTGTCATGTCCTGTTGTGGCCACACCTCCATAGTGTCATGTCCTGTTGTGGCCACACCTCCAGAGTGACATGTCTGTTGTGGCCACACCTCCAGAGTGTCATGTCCTGTTGTGGCCACACCTCCAGGGTGTCGCCCTGTCATGTCCTGTTGTGGCCACACCTCCAGAGTGTCATGTCCTGTTGTGGCCACACCTCCAGAGTGTCATGTCCTGTTGTGGCCACACCTCCAGGGTGTCGCCCTGCCATGTCCTGTTGTGGCCACACCTCCAGAGTGTCGCCCTGTCATGTCCTGTTGTGGCCACACCTCCAGAGTGTCATGTCCTGTTGTGGCCACACCTCCAGAGTGTCCCCCTGTCATGTCCTGTTGTGGCCACACCTCCAGAGTGTCGCCCTGTCATGTCCTGTTGTGGCCACACCTCCAGAGTGTCATGTCCTGTTGTGGCCACACCTCCAGAGTGTCATGTCATGTTGTGGCCACACCTCCAGAGTGTCCCCCTGTCATGTCCTGTTGTGGCCACACCTCCAGAGTGTCCCCCTGTCATGTCCTGTTGTGGCCACACCTCCAGAGTGTCCCCCTGTCATGTCCTGTTGTGGCCACACCTCCAGAGTGTCCCCCTGTCATGTCCTGTTGTGGCCACACCTCCAGAGTGTCATGTACTGTTGTGGCCACACCTCCAGAGTGTCATGTACTGTTGTGGCCACACCTCCAGAGTGTCGCCCTGTCATGTACTGTTGTGGCCACACCTCCAGAGTGTCATGTACTGTTGTGGCCACACCTCCAGAGTGTCGCCCTGTCATGTCCTGTTGTGGCCACACCTCCAGAGTGTCATGTACTGTTGTGGCCACACCTCCAGAGTGTCACCCTGTCATGTACTGTTGTGGCCACACCTCCAGAGTGTCACCCTGTCATGTACTGTTGTGGCCACACCTCCAGAGTGTCACCCTGTCATGTACTGTTGTGGCCACACCTCCAGAGTGTCACCCTGTCATGTACTGTTGTGGCCACACCTCCAGAGTGTCACCCTGTCATGTACAGTTGTGGCCACACCTCCAGAGTGTCACCCTGTCATGTACTGTTGTGGCCACACCTCCAGAGTGTCATCCTGTCATGTACTGTTGTGGCCACACCTCCAGAGTGTCATGTCCTGTTGTGGCCACACCTCCAGAGTGTCACCCTGTCATGTACTGTTGTGGCCACACCTCCAGAGTGTCACCCTGTCATGTACTGTTGTGGCCACACCTCCAGAGTGTCATGTACTGTTGTGGCCACACCTCCAGAGTGTCACCCTGTCATGTACTGTTGTGGCCACACCTCCAGAGTGTCATGTCCTGTTGTGGCCACACCTCCAGAGTGTCACCCTGTCATGTACTGTTGTGGCCACACCTCCAGGGTGTCATGTACTGTTGTGGCCACACCTCCAGTGTGTCACCCTGTCATGTACTGTTGTGGCCACACCTCCAGAGTGTCATGTACTGTTGTGGCCACACCTCCAGTGTGTCACCCTGTCATGTACTGTTGTGGCCACACCTCCAGAGTGTCATGTCCTGTTGTGGCCACACCTCCAGAGTGTCATGTACTGTTGTGGCCACACCTCCAGAGTGTCACCCTGTCATGTACTGTTGTGGCCACACCTCCAGAGTGTCACCCTGTCATGTACTGTTGTGGCCACACCTCCAGAGTGTCACCCTGTCATGTCCTGTTGTGGCCACACCTCCAGAGTGTCACCCTGTCATGTACTGTTGTGGCCACACCTCCAGAGTGTCACCCTGTCATGTACTGTTGTGGCCACACCTCCAGAGTGTCACCCTGTCATGTACTGTTGTGGCCACACCTCCAGAGTGTCACCCTGTCATGTACTGTTGTGGCCACACCTCCAGAGTGTCACCCTGTCATGTACTGTTGTGGCCACACCTCCAGAGTGTCATGTCCTGTTGTGGCCACACCTCCAGAGTGTCACCCTGTCATGTACTGTTGTGGCCACACCTCCAGAGTGTCATGTACTGTTGTGGCCACACCTCCAGAGTGTCATGTACTGTTGTGGCCACACCTCCAGAGTGTCATGTACTGTTGTGGCCACACCTCCAGTGTGTCACCCTGTCATGTACTGTTGTGGCCACACCTCCAGAGTGTCACCCTGTCATGTACTGTTGTGGCCACACCTCCAGAGTGTCATGTCCTGTTGTGGCCACACCTCCAGAGTGTCATGTCCTGTTGTGGCCACACCTCCAGAGTGTCATGTACTGTTGTGGCCACACCTCCAGAGTGTCATGTCCTGTTGTGGCCACACCTCCAGAGTGTCATGTCCTGTTGTGGCCACACCTCCAGAGTGTCATGTACTGTTGTGGCCACACCTCCAGAGTGTCATGTACTGTTGTGGCCACACCTCCAGAGTGTCATGTCCTGTTGTGGCCACACCTCCAGAGTGTCATGTACTGTTGTGGCCACACCTCCAGAGTGTCACCCTGTCATGTCCTGTTGTGGCCACACCTCCAGAGTGTCATGTACTGTTGTGGCCACACCTCCAGGGTGTCACCCTGTCATGTCCTGTTGTGGCCACACCTCCAGAGTGTCATGTACTGTTGTGGCCACACCTCCAGAGTGTCACCCTGTCATGTCCTGTTGTGGCCACACCTCCAGAGTGTCATGTACTGTTGTGGCCACACCTCCAGAGTGTCATGTACTGTTGTGGCCACACCTCCAGAGTGTCATGTCCTGTTGTGGCCACACCTCCAGAGTGTCATGTACTGTTGTGGCCACACCTCCAGAGTGTCATGTACTGTTGTGGCCACACCTCCAGAGTGTCATGTCCTGTTGTGGCCACACCTCCAGAGTGTCATGTCCTGTTGTGGCCACACCTCCAGAGTGTCACCCTGTCATGTACTGTTGTGGCCACACCTCCAGAGTGTCACCCTGTCATGTCCTGTTGTGGCCACACCTCCAGAGTGTCATGTACTGTTGTGGCCACACCTCCAGAGTGTCATCCTGTCATGTACTGTTGTGGCCACACCTCCAGAGTGTCACCCTGTCATGTACTGTTGTGGCCACACCTCCAGAGTGTCATGTACTGTTGTGGCCACACCTCCAGAGTGTCCCCCTGTCATGTACTGTTGTGGCCACACCTCCAGAGTGTCACCCTGTCATGTACTGTTGTGGCCACACCTCCAGAGTGTCATGTACTGTTGTGGCCACACCTCCAGAGTGTCATGTACTGTTGTGGCCACACCTCCAGAGTGTCATGTACTGTTGTGGCCACACCTCCAGAGTGTCATGTACTGTTGTGGCCACACCTCCAGAGTGTCGCCCTGTCATGTCCTGTTGTGGCCACACCTCCAGTGTGTCATGTCCTGTTGTGGCCACACCTCCAGAGTGTCACCCTGTCATGTCCTGTTGTGGCCACACCTCCAGTGTGTCATGTCCTGTTGTGGCCACACCTCCAGAGTGTCACCCTGTCATGTCCTGCTGGCCTCGGGGGGAAGGGGGGGAGGGGGGGAGGTGGGGGAAGAAGTCACATTTCTCAATACATTTCCGTTGTCTGGAAAATATTAATATATACAAGCTTACGCCTAATGACTTGGGATGGACGGTAGAGCGACGGGCTGGCGTCATGCAGGTCCGCGTTCAATCCCGACCGTCCACAAGTGGTTGGGCACCATTCCTGCACCCCGTCCCAGTCCTTAATTACCCA